>JAOSBN010140123.1:0-26381 GCA_027563595.1 Erythroxylum suave | reverse complement strand
TTTTTGATTTTAATTGATAGGTGTTTAATTTCTAATCCGTGTTTTAGCATCAATTAGACCTATGGAGGTCCAAATTACATAATTTTGGGGTCTTTGGATTTCTAGATTGAGAAAAAGGAAGGTAATTAAGACGTTAATTTTTACGATCCCATTTTTGGGCAATTTTGTGATCGATAGAGATCCGATTGAGGAAACTTTTAGTTCTATTTAACCTAGAGACATGGAATTTCATTGTAGCTTAGGAATTGGAATTAATTATGGGCCCTAAGCAGATCAATTTTTCGGAATGAACATTTAGGATGAATTATCCGAGATCCGTTTGGAGTTCATGAATTAGGTCCGATTTGTGTTTTCTTTTGTGGTGAGGAATTCCTCCCTCGTGGGATACGCGTTCAGATGTCACGTAGGACGTCGGACTCGTACCTCACCAGGGAGGGGTTCCAACATTCCTATCATGTGCAATTATGTTAGTATTTAAATAATCCCTAGTCATAGGATTAATAAAATAGGAAATTATTAATATAAATAGACTAGCACATGTTACACTCCTTGAATTTGATCAAGTAGTGAATCTTACAAACTATAAGCACGAGATGTTTAGGGTTAACATATGGATGCTTACTAAGAGTAGTAAGTACATCAGAGGACCCGCTGTGAGATTATCATATGGATGATCTATCAAATGTCAATGTTCAGTCTCATCATAGAAATAATGCAAATATCCTTAGGCTTGAGGTACTAAAGAATATCTTGGATACTAATATTGCGCTTTGACATCATTCCTTGTTATCTCAAGTTGAGGTCGCTCTTAGCGTGGTAATTGGGTACAACTATTGGTATTCAAAGGTAATTGAGTAGCCAATAAATGATTCACCACTACTAATAAAAGGAGATGATACCCACAACCCCTTGTCGGGGTTATTACTCAAGAGTCTCTAGCTAGAGCAACTATGTGTTAAAGTCTTCAATAACATATAGAGTAATGAGATCCTAGGATAAGAATTAACATCACTTGAACTAGATGTGATGTAGTTAGTCTAGTGGGAGTTAACACATAGCCCATACTTTGAACCAGGTAAGGTATAATATGGTGAAAAGAGAAATTCCACGATAATTGTCTATAGGAAGGTTCGTAATTTGGAGAATTTACTTTCGAAGAGTTCGTGTATTAATCCACTTATATTCTAATAAACTAGCATCATAAATCCCTTCATGATTTGCTTGAATTAAAAGTTAATTTAAGTGGCATCAAATCATCCATGACTTGTTTGAATTAAGAGTTAATTCAAGTGTATAAAATATTGGGAACCTAAAGGTCACACGCATAAAAGATCGGATGAAAAATATAATGTGTATGGCTAGTTTTAAGTAGACCACAATCGTGGAGGCAATGCTAATTTTTTAAGTAGGTCATAATCGTGACCGAAGGCATAACTTTGGTATATAAGTGAGTTCTTCACTTATTTACAAATAGTTTAACTAGTTCTTAGACATTCAAGTGAGAGAGAAAGGGCTCTAGAAGAGTTCTAGAGATAGAGAGGAGAGGTTTTGAGTTGTCTTTATGCAAGTTATGCAATTGTTGCATGAATCTAATTACATGAAAGATATTCTTAATCCATCTACCCAAACAAGGAGAAGAAAAAAGAAAGGAGGATAAACAAAAGGTAAAAAGTTGTAAATTACATATTCTTATTATATATCTATGTATGCATGTATGATTCTAGCTTTTAAAGTTTGTCATGGTGTCAAAATTTAAATTCTGACGCTTTCACTGCATTCTCATGCATGTGTTCATGGTAAACCAACATGACTAATAAAGTTGAACATTAAAGTTGTGTTTTCGGTTTTTTTAATGAAATTGAATGTTTTAGGATGGGATATTCAACTTTTTCAAATGGTACTATGAAGAATTTACTGAGAGACCCATTCAAGTGATTCAAAATTTAAGGAGTTAATTATCAATGTTAAAGAAAGAGGTTGAAAGAAGCACGAATAAGGAGTTTGAAGAACAAATGAAGCTTTTGAATGAGAAAAGAAATTAAGTATATGAACATTGTCATAGGATTTGTTATGGTTCTAGGAATTTTTGTTTTTAATTAAATTATGGGGATATTGTATTGAATTTCAACAATGTAATGGTAAATATTAATTTTAAATATATTATGAAAATTTTGATTTTTAAATTTGTATATAAATTTTGTAATGAAGCAAAATAAATACTGCTATATATAACTAATAGATAAGGAATAAGTAACTCATTATATATATTGTCAAATATGCACAAACAAGCAATGTAAAGGAGAGTTAGACGTAGAGATAGAGAGAGAGGATGTGTATTAACTCATATTGATTTTGAAAAAAAATCAATATTTACATTGTATGTAAACAACACAAACATTTGTATATATACAACACAAATATTTACATTGTATTATATAACTAATCTATGTTTGCTTTATTTGTACTTTACTACAAAAGATCAGGTTATGATTATTGTGTTAATGATAATATCCTTTGGTTTGCTTCAAATTGTAATTGTTGTGAAGTAATACTGGAGCATTCTCTGAATTATAAAGACCTTGGTTGAAATGATAATTGAAATTTTTGTGGGTCAACATCCCCAAACAATTTTTTATTGGCATCTCCAAATATACCAAACTAGAAAATGGCAGATAAAATATTAGAAACACACTTTGTTATTATTTAAACTTAGGCAAATTGGTAAAAAAAAATACATTGCTTACAATATTGCTTTGTTGTCTTGCTACTACATTATCATCAACCAAATTCCCATCGCTTAACTGTAGCTATAATAAAAACAACTTTGTCAGTCATTAAAACCAATAATAAGTAATATAAAACTGAAACCTAGTATACCTGTGAAGTTGTCTTTGTTCTAACTTGATTAACATAACGATAAACATTAGTAGCTATATGTTTATAAAACACTATTCTTATGATTGAAGGTCTACACATTTGTAAAGACGCCTAAGCATATTGATTTATGGTGTTGTTGCAATTTTTGGAATTATATCCTTGAAGATCACATTTTTTGTATTTATGCATTTGTCCTTTTTGACTCAATATTTCTTAGATTTTTCGTTTTCTTCAACGCATCTTGTTGTTTTCTTATTGCAATTTTTAGTCTATTGGGTATAACTATTTTAGGTGGAGGAGTAGTAACTCTGCATCTGATGTTTTACCCCTGAAAAATCTCTCGTTCTTATCATATGTAGCATACAAAACCCATTGGCATCCATTAGTACGTATATACCTAATTTGATTTCTCTCACTTTTTCAACTTAACATTACATACTACATAATCAACAACAATATCTTTAAATTCTTTTACAGTCCTGAACTTCATTCCCAACCTTCACTCATATGTACCTCTATAGGATTATACCTAACAGTTGGGTTGGGTTTATGTAAAGCTTCACATTCCTCCTCCCCACTAGGTTATTCATCAGTGTTAATAGGACTACCACAATCTGATGATTCATTTTCAATAGGATGATAGTCATCTGGACTGTCTACATAGAAGTTTGATTAAAATTGTGCACTATGTTCCTCCAAATTCTCATCCATTTGTGCACCTACTCCCTCCAAATTTTCATCAATTTATGCACCTTCTCCCTCTATATTCTTATATGTTTGTGCACCCTATCCCTCTATATTCTCATCTGTTTGTGCACCCTGTCCCTCTATATTCTCATTCATATTAATACCCTATTCATCATCATCAATAACATGGATAAGTGTGTCTACATGATGAGTTACATATAAATAAACAATCCTATAAATTTGCATTAGGTTTGCTAACCTAATACAACTTACATTTGAGTCTATAACTTTTTGTGACTCCTTAAATTTTAAACCATATTCTTTATAATATACCTTATCAATTTGATCATACCAAAACTCCAATCCCATCTCATTTGTTTGTCTATTACTAATATAATCAATATTAGCATCGTCAAATGTAGCAATATCCCCACCAACATATTTAAATTCAGGCTCTAATATGAAATTTCCTCTATGAAAAAGTCTTATTCTTTTATATTGAACCATTAAAACCTATAAATATAAGCATACATGCAAGTTAAAACAAAAAGGAAATGTAATGATTATCATAATTTAGAAACTAAACAACCATTATTAAGTGATACATCTAACGAATAGTTAAAGTCAACGTTAATGCATTATAAGATACAGGTGACTGGAGCAAAATGTATAGAGCAATACATAATTCTGTGTTTACATAACAAACATATATAATCATGAGATGTAACCCCAAGTTTAGTGTACTATATTGTTGGATAAAAATAGATGAGAACAAAATATGATGTAGACGTATGGTAGATGATGTCAACTCCAATTGATAGGAAATTATTAATTATTGACACATTAATTAGCAAGTCTAGGTTCATTTTATAATGGGTTGATTCTTGATTTTGCATTAGTTCTAAAGCTACAAGGAAACATTTCGATTATGCTTCCTGATCATCTAGAGTTCACTAATTTTAAGAGTAATGTTAAGTATACTATTGCATAAATGACCCAACTAATCACTTTCATATTTTGTCAGCCATCAATCCTTTATTAAATTGTTATCTTTAACAACTTGTCTTTGTATATGCAAGGAAATGAGTAGGTTGATAAAAGGTGAAAAGAGAGTAGAAAGTGAAGTATCATTTGATCTACTAAGAATCCAATTCAAGTAGGAACTTTGCAAGAAAATGACATTTTAGAAAAAGAAATGATTAAATAGTCTCAAGCATATATGAAGTCCATTTTTGGTGCAAAAACACCAATGTCACAAATAACATGTTCCCATCATAGGTTTATATCACATAGACCATCTAAAGCTCAGAAAAGCCAAAATAATAGGACCAATTAGAGGAAAGGATCATATAAGTGACTGTAGCATAATCGGATATACAATTTTAGGAACAACATTACAAACAGTAACTATACAAGTTGCATGTTAAGAATTGATATGTCACTAAATATGTAAGCAAATGCAGACCACAAGAGACCGCAATAAGAAAGAAGCCAAGGCACCTTTTTATTTTTAATCTACAGTCAAACAAAGTAGAAAAATCATAGGACCACACTTGAGGCAACCCAACAATAAACTAATGAAAAAATCCAATATCTAACACACACCAATAATAAACTGTTAATCATATTAAACCTTTGTAACACATACTCATTATATGCACTCTGTGAGAGATATAATGGGTGTTGAGATTTGTTCCGACAAATCTAAATACCTAGGACAAAATATTCTTTACCAAAGTCCTTCATATTGAAATGTTTGGCCAAAAGTTTCATAAACTTATGTAATATGGTCAAGTTATTCAACGTGGGCAATATGTCATCCATATATAATAATAAGAAGATAATTTTGCTCTACCTGATCTCGTGATATACGCATCTTTTAACTTCATTTTCCAGGAAGCTGAAAGAGGTCAAAACATCAAATGTAAGGTATCACTTTTAGGGGGTTTGATGTAACCCACATATTGATTTGCTTAACGTAGAAACTATGTCAATTCCATCAATCCTGAAATCCTTTAGGTTGTTCCATATTGACCTCTTATAAAGGTCTTTATTTAAGAAAGTGGTTTTGATAGTCATTTGATATATATCTATATCATCATGAGCTACAATTGCCATAATCGCTAAAAATGTATCCTACAAGGATATGGGAGAAAAGGTAACATTTAAAGTCAACCTTTCTCCCTGAGTGGTTCTCCCTGAGTGAACCCATCAGGCAACTGAGTGAGCTTACAAATTGCTAACTTTATCTTGAAATCCTTTAGGTCTTAAAACTTATTTACAGCTGACAGGTTTGTAATTCTGCTACAAATCAATTACCTCCTAGACCTTACTATGTTTTATGGCCTACATCTCACCAGTCATTGCATCCTACCATAAGTTTGCATTAGCCCTAAAATCAACTTTTATAAAAGTGAGCGGATCTGCAGTATGTCAAATAGCATAGTCTTGTTCACCTAATAGACTATGTAATCAGATGAGATAGTAGGTTGTCTCACTCTAGCGAATCTACACAATTGCATTAGATGTTGTACCCCAAGGAACCTCTATATGCACAACTATGAGTTCTTATTCCTGTTCCTATACAAGTACAACACAACAACCTAGATCCACCGAATCTATATGTATAAGTAACGAGTACATAATAATTGTAGTGTCCTTCCTGCTATCATCTTAAGGGTCAAAGGGCCCACCATCATCACAAACATTGTATTCTAGAAACTTAGTTATTTGTGATTCCATTATTCTAGTCCCTACTTCTCTACAGTAAAATTTATAGCTTTTCGAATGGTCGCGACATCTTACTAAATAGCAATGAGTAGAACAAGCATGCAATTGGTCTTTATAAGGATTACACTAGTTCAGTAGAGTATCCCTAAACACAAATGAGTACAAGGCTGGGTTTTTACACTTCTAGATGATCAGGTAGACTATTCATGTTTTGCATTGGCTTCTTCATGCCCTTTAGGGTGCTGTTATGCCTTTTTCCAACATATCATTTTTCTTAGGACTACCGACATAGCAAATTAAGTCACATACCAACGGATTCTGTACATCTGGCAAACAAACCTTTTTACGTCCTAAAACGTCATGTTTGCTATGATACTTTGCTCTATAGTTAGATCTGAATATCTTGATGAATTTTCCCAATCTATTCTCAGCCTTCAGTCTTTAAGCAAGAACATATAAACTGTAATGGGAATAATCATCAACAAATGTCAAAATACATTTAGAATTACATAATAAAATTGTGTAAGGCCTTTTGATAGTCATATATATCAATCCCAACAAGCCAGAAACATGAGTTGAAACCTTTTCCTTATTAGTCAACTTACCCTTGCAACAGTGAACATATATTTCCAAATCATCATTATCTAAAATTGAAAGAATGCTTTCCCTTAATCAATCTCTTAACCTAACTATGTAAATGTGGGCTAAACTTTACACCACATCATTTATGACTTATCATTCATCAGGGTTCTTCTTTTCATTACTTGTTTAGTAAGATAAGAAGAAGCATATATCTAATTTGGGGTAAGACACATTCTATACAAACCATATGACAAGAAAGTTGTACCAATATGTTTTCTATTAAACACCAACCATACAAAAAAGGCATTAAATACAAAACATTAACCTTATTTGTCCAAACTTGATACAAAGATCAATTATAAAATGTGTCATATAAAACCAGAATGAACCTTGCAGTAAGGTTCAGTACATACATCCCCTATATAGATCATGATCAACTTCTTCGTTGCTGTGAACCAATAGATTCTCCCTCCCCTTATTTGGCTCTATCCTAGATATGAACCCTTGCATTGTGGAAGCACCATGATTATATGCTCCACTTTATAGGCACCAAGTACTTAATGTGACTATCACAAATTAGATTCATAAATTGATAAGCCAAAGAATTACCTAATGGCCTTAGTCTATCCTTTTAGGCCTTATGTTGCTAGCTTCTTTATGGACATAGAACGTTTACTAGCATTAGATTGACTACCATCAACATATAGATAAGATTTAGACTTTTTACCTTTGGGCTTAGCTGGCTTCATCTTTGTCTTCCTTTTAGTTGCATTGAGGGTTGTAGGAGTAGCAAGCTTGAGTTTCTCCTCCTCAACAATACAATGGAAAATCAAAGCATTGAACTCCTATTCCTCATCTAGTAAATAATATGTCATCACCAGATTAATAAACTCTAGAGGGAATGTATTTAAAGTTTGGTAAACTATAAAGACATCAAGAAGAGGCATATTCAAAATCTTCAGTTTACTATGAAGATGGATCGTTCTTGATATGTACTCCATCACTCCCTCTTCTCTTGCATACTTTATGGAGAATAATTCTTTCATTAAGGCACTTATTTCAATGTTAGGTGAGACTATGTACCTTTAGGGGACATTACTAAGAAACTCCTTCGCTATATCTATGTCTAGAAGTCCACTAAATAATGGTTACATGTGGATCTCTTAATGGCTATAAGACATAATCTGTTTGATCGATCCTAGGCTGCATAATCTGCTTTGTGAGCTCTCGAGCTCATAGATGTAGATGGAGATGACCAATCTGTCTGTATGGCCATATTAGTTTTAGCTATCTCCATAACATTTAATACATCCTCTATCCACTTCTTTGTATTAAAATCGATCAAAGTTTAAATGGTGACATTGATATTATTGATTGAAAAGGTGACTACAAAATGACAATGTTTAGATCAACACAAATATAAGATAATGGCAATAATTAAAGCTATTAAGTATTATTTATACCGAGAACCTGATCATATATATTATGAAACAACTTTGGGCTGAATATGTAATATATGCAATTAGATCTCCACATAAAAGCAATTAGAGTGCAAACCATCAACTATCATGAAACTACCACCTTTGGACGAATAGAACACTTAAACAATAGCTTTCCTCCATCTAATACCTCTATGCACATCTCAAAATTTTATGTAAGGCCAACACCTTTAGGTAGAACAACAAAATATAAAACTAGAGACATCCCCCAACATGTAAGTAGAATAATTCAAAATACTGACTTGAAAAGCCACTTTAGTGATTACATCCTCATCAACACTCAAAAGGTTCACAAACACAAGGGATTCTTCTTTATGTTATCCTTATATTCCTTATCGGCTTATGGTACATGACAATGTAAAATCAATAAATGCAAAAATCAAATGTACAGTCTCATTTTCACACAATAGTGCTAAAGAATGCTTTGAAAACTTTATTTGAGACTTTGGTAACAAAAAGTTCCCATTGAAGCAACTATTGTGCGTCACCAAACAATGAATTGACCACCTGAACACAAGAATCTAATGTATCTCCTTTATGGTAAGTTCATTGCATGAAAATTTGCTAAAAAATGGCTTTAGAATGTCTCTTTTTCGAGTGACTATCATGCAATCCCAAACACTGAACATGAGACCTGAGACATGAAAACTTGAAATATCTCCCTTATGTGATGTATGAAGCATGAAAATTCACTCAAAATTAGCTTCAAAACATCTTAATTCCTTTTTGCGGAGTCAAACTTTAATTTATTTCTAATGTAATAAATCTAAAAATTGGAAATACTCACTTTATAAATTTCCCAGACCTAGAAACTGACCCAAAACATCCCGGGGCACCCTTATGGGAAATTTGAAAATTTTTTATTCTTTTTGTGTCAGATGTTGACGTCACGATGACGTGTTTGACACATGTCGCACAAGCGGATGACATACAAACAAGCCCACTAACACTAGTGTGTGTGACACATGTGCTAAATATGATTCCAGTCAGTTCTGTGCCATATGTCTAGCACGTGTAATACATATGGCCCACTCATCGTGCGCCCGTGCCACTGGTAAGACTCTCCATCGCCAAAAAAAGACAATTTTTAGGCAGTTTTGGGTCCATTTTTTAAGTTCCTAGGCTCGTTTTCACCCATTTCTCAAGGCTAAACATTTATATATCAGTTTCATGCAATAATAAGAAAAAATTGAAAATGGAAGTTAACTCCCTGAGAACCTTATGGAGAAAAAATTGAAAAATTTTTGTTTTTAACCACTCGATCACGTAACTACTTTGATAACATGTGTAACATGTAACGAGATCTTAGTTATGTATCCTAGATCGAATGTGAAAGAGCAATAAACAATGAAATAAGTAAAATACCTAATATCAGTTCCATGACTTCAAAAGAGCTTTTAGAAGCCAAAATGAGCGCGAACCTACTATTGTCTTTAAGGGAACTGTTTTTCGGGATGCGGCCAACGTCTTTCTATAGTTTTCTCAAAAAGTAAGCTCTATTAATGAGTCAGAGAATCCTTATGCTTATGAGTAATATAAGCAACTGTAGGAGACCTTAAACTTTATATATAGCTTCCATATCGGGCTTCCCCATTATAAGCTCAATATGGGTCTAGTTTATACTGATAGGGATCCATCTTCCACTTGAACTTGGACCCATTGATTTAGATCATTTATTGGGACACTTTATTATCTTTATCTAGATCAAATTAGGTAACCTAACTGATAAGTTATTGAAAAAATGAAAAATACAATTAAATGTTGTCTAACATTATAGGAAAAGAAAAAAATATCCAACACAAACTACATTGAAAAGGTGACAAATTGGAAAGAATATTTTTGGAGGCATCTTCCAACAAAAGAGGTAGCTAATAATAGAACTTGAGGGAAATCAATGTGTAAAAAAGAATACTACCAAGAAAATAAAAAAAGAATACTACCAAGAACTTGGTAGATTGAAAAATAAAACTAAGAAAAGATTACTGGAAAACTATCTGTTAAGAAGAGCTCTACTGGTTTAAATAGATCAGTCAGAATGGATTTGCTCAGGGGAAAAAACATTGAATTCTTCTAAACTCATACACTCTCTGAGAAATCTTTCAATAAAATTCTTTCCCTAAAAATTGAGAAAGGAAACTGCTGCCAAAACAATCAAACCTTTAAGTCTATAATAATTTCTTTCTTTACTAAGTTAAACACCATGGAGTAATATTTTATGATCCTACTATATACATAGGCCTGCCTCATGGAGATAAAGCCGCTCTCCTCAAACCTATTATTACTACACAAGAGATTACAGGAGAAATCTTTAAGCTCATAAATGATAAAGTAAACACAAGCAAGAGGTGGTGAATTGAGCGCGACAAAAAAAATATTTGCAAGTTACTTTCAATTCATATAAAGACAGGATTTTATTAGAAATTGAAACAATAGGAGTCCATAAGATAATAGTAGCCTATTAAATGATAAGAGCATGCTAAGGTACGAGTCTTATTGAAACAATAAAAAGAAAGTGCCTATTAAAATGAAAGGAACCATTAGCATGTTGAAAACAGAAGGAACCTATTATAAAAATGAAGGAGCTTCTTGCTAAAATGAACACACACACAATATAATACAAAGATATAAAAGATAAAGAGAGAAAGAGAGAAGAAGGATGCAGTTGACCAATATTGGTTCAGTTTACAACCCAAGCCTATGTCTAGTTTCTAGGTATTCAACTTGAGTGTTTCACTGTAAAATCAAGTAGCAATTTGATGAGCCTGTCTAAGCTCATAAGTTAATATTTTTCAAGATTATTTAACCTTTCACACTAGTAGTATTTTGCTAGCCTGTACAAGCTCCCAAATAAAAATGAGGTTTTCTCAATATGAGGTTCGATAATCTCTTTTAACATAATTTCGCTTTCTAATACACAAGAGAATTTTTTACAAAGATATCAATTTAAGAATGTATATGTTAATGATAAGTTTAACAATATAGCTTTGCAAGTTTCTGTATCATTTTGTTGTTGTTCACAGTTACATTAATAGTCAATTTCTTTTGTAACATACCACTCCTATAGGGCATATACCTAACATACCGAAGGATATTCGAGAACATACTTTACAAAAATGGCACGTTAAGATGGTTAAATAAATTCATTATTCCTTTTTAATTGATCACACATATCATAAAACATTCCAATCATCATATTGTTCCACTTTTCTTTATTCATAAACATATACAATCTCAAATGTCATTACATTTCCAAAATTCAGATGTACAGTTGAAAGATACAATTCTTGATATAACATGATTAAGACTTTCATAGGTACAACTGATCCCTACACTGACCCATATTCGAATGCAGAAGTTACTTCAACTAGGCTAGCAAGATTTCAACTAAACCTGAAGAACAATTTTGCAGTTGTGATGAGTTTGCGAATTTCCTGACTGAACTATCATCGATGTGGTCACACAAAACAAACATAAATATCGCAAGTACATAATACAGTTCAATTAAGATCTCACATCATTTAGAATCAAATCCCACATATCTCATCAATCATAATTTAGTACCTAATCACATTATATATCATATTTCGACAAGTTCATTATCAACACAAGCATTTCATATAATTATTTGAGAATAATTCAATCATTCATATCATCCATGTGTACACAAATATAGCATATCATTATATTAACTCAGTTCAGTCATTCTTTGCTATTATTCACATGATATATGTAAAGATATAGTGTGTGTGTGTGTGTGTGCAATGCACATGAGACTCCACTTTCATTTTTATTGTGTTATGATCGAGTACTGATTAATTGATCCATATCCCGTGAATACCAAGCTTATTTTAGGTATTGACCCAGATGTTTTGTGGATACAGAGCTTATTTCACGTTCGGACCCATATCACTTGTGGATACCAAGTTTATTTCAGGTATTGACATATATCCTTTGTGGATACCGAGCTTATTTCACTTCTGAACCTATATCCCTTATAGATACTAGGCTTATTTAAGGTACTGACCTAATCCTTTATAGATACCTAGTTTATTTCAGGTTGGTCACTCCGGTCATAACTCCTTTATCTGATCATGCACATCAATGTCATGAAATGCATCATTTCACATCATATGCTATCAATCACTTTTATTCGGTATGCACAGTCATTTATCACAAATATCATATTAGAATCCAACATTCAACATTCAGTTGAGTATCACTTATTCCATACACATTTACATTCATATTTATCATCAGACCTTGATCCAACATTTGATAATGATTTCAAATAACACTTATTTAATAAAATTCACACATAATGGGCATTTCCAATACAGTCCCAAAGAAAGGTCTCCTCGGACAATTGATGTCCATAATTATTACAATCAATCCAATAACAACTTAATATGTTAATTAAGTGTATATACTATCTTGCAATGTTTTCTAAATCGTGATTCATATGTGTATATGAATATTATGCATGTGAATGAAATGCACCTCATAATTTCTTAAATGAAATAACTGATGTGATTCAATCTAATAGTTTAATCTCTTAACAATTTTAGGAGGCAGGATATTACAACACTCAACTGTTGTATATAGCATAGATACATTTAAGTCAACTCACTACACATATAGCTCAAACAGAAAACTCATATAATTGAGTTGAAACATCTAGGTTAACTCACTACATGTATAACTCATATAAAAAACAAATATATAATTGAGTTTACATATCTAGGTTGACTCACGATTTACTCCAGGTGAGCTATTGCCTTGATGATCCAGCAATCTTTGGATATTATTGGTGATTTTGCACTTCTATATCATACAATACACATAAAATCCACATATTACTGAGTTGATCAATTATGTAATTTTTTAATCATGTACATGTATATGTATCATGTTCAATGCATGCTTAATTGACTATTACGAGTATATTTCCTTAATTCAGATCTCGTAATCATTCATACTTCATAACTCATATATGCTTAATTTAACTTAGCTTTATACCTCAATTATTCAATATTATATTAAGTTCATCACTCAATCATTCATGTTCTTTGAATTTCATTAGCATTCGTAAGATCACTTTCATTCATTTCATATTGTCATTCTCGCAATTTCATCAGATCTATGTTCGCTAGGTGGACCTTGTGTTCGTAGTGCGGATTTATACCTATATATACTATCTTTCAAAGCAATTTTAGACCAAATGGCTAGTAATTGTACATTAGGTGGACTTCATGTTTGCTGGGTGGAAATTCTCGGGTTTTCCAACTTTCCAACTCCACTTATGTCTATTTGGAAGGACATCATGTCTGTCGGTCGTACATTCACTGGACACTTATAGAAATATGAAAATTTGACCTTTTAGATAGCAAAATATCTCCTTAAAGTCTTCATAAAGGTTGTAGAACTCAGAATCCTCTTTGAAGCATACTTAAATGATCTTAATATGACATCCTCAGAGAAAGTTATGCCTCTTTCCTTAAAATCTATCCATTTACTTAATCCTATTAATCTCAATCTATTTCCTTAATTATAACCTCAATTGTCACCTTAAGCAATCACACATTTAATCACTTATTCAAGCATCATACTAGGTTGATTTCAAGTTTCATTCAAGCCTACATACATCATAGGAACGTATCTTATCAATTGTTGTCTCAAACATCACATAAAAGAAATATATTTCATGTAAAAGTCATTTCCATTTTCCAACCTTTTTAACTTTATTTTTTGGTCAGTTTTGTATGACCATTTTGATCTAGAAAATGAGGAATTTAGGCAACACCTTCTTCTAAAAAATTCTCCTATATGTATTAAGTTTCTAATGACACTCAATACTCAACTTCAATTTAATTTTCAAAACCCTTAGGGATAGAATTAAAATTCAAGTCCTTCATGAAAATTGTATCCATATGTCTCTAGTTTTATTCAAATTAGAAATAATCCCATTTGGATATCTACAGATTATGATCTAGTTAAAATACAAATGCATGTTTAGTGAAAACACTCCATCTAACATATTCCAGCACACTTCATATCAACCTTTCATGCAATTCATCTCCAATCAATCATCATGTATGTTATGCTGACATATAACATAATAGGGCAATCAATCATCATAAATGTTATTCTAATTTATGGCAATAGGTCAATAATTCACTTTCTAGTTCAGCTCAATGTCTCCTTAACCATTAAGCTAACCTAGCCTTATGTGCAATATTTACATCCTTTTCTTCCTAATGTTCCTTTATGAACAAATTATCTTCTTTTAATCATAACCCTCTCTACAAAGATCCAAATGTCATGATTCTTATGCCACCCAAAACCATACTTCCATTAGTCTTAATATATCTAAAAATTACACAAACAACATCTCCTATTAAAATATAATCTCCATCCAAATTCTGTTGTGTTTTTAGTAAGAAATAAACTGGTAACCAATACTCAACCTTCAATAAATCATTATCAAGACATCTCCTAACCAAACCGTTTCACAGAAACATTAATAAGACATCATTAATAATTTTTCATGTTTTATAATTTCACTAGTTCGGACTCTAAGGTCCTAAAAAATCAAGAAATAATACAAGGCTCCTACACAGTGGTCTATCACAAGAAAAATTAGGGAAATAGACATAACTCAAACTCTAGTCACTATTTTCTCAAGACACTTTTAAAAAGGTCAAGTTAAGACCTATATATACAACTTTCATTCTTTGAGTTTCTTTAAATTTGTGCTTTAAGGATATGAAAGACAGATCAAAATAGAAAGATGAAACTGAAACTAGTATTTCAACTTACCCTGATAACCTCTTTCCTTCTCCTCTTCTCTTCCCCTTTTTGTCTCCTTCTCTTCTCATTTTCGTTTTTCTCCCTCTATTAACCTTATTGCCGACCTTCACTTTCACTTCTATTGAATTTTCATTCGTTTTCTCTAGAAAATTCAAGAAGGTCAAACTAATCTATGTGTCACCAGTCCATTGGTCCATGTGTCACCATTATATTGGTGCATATGTTATCCTTTTATTGGTCCATATGTTACTATTCTATTGGTCCATGTGTCACTTACTTTAGGCTCCACATTTAACTCATTTAAGCCTTCATTTGTCACTACTTATAAGGCTACACATTTCACCAATTGTAAGGCTACACATGTCACCAATTGTAAAGCTACATATGTCACCATTTTATTGCTCCACATGTCACAAGTCTAAGGTTCCATTTATCACAAATTTAAATGGCCACTTGTCACAATTATACTCAACTATGGTGACATTTGTCACAAATCTAAAGAACCACTTGTCACAATTATACTTAAGCCACTTCTGATCTATTTAACTGAGCCATTTATCACTTATTCCCAATGCCACATATCTCCATTTCATAGGCCTAATCAACCTAAATTACTATGTATCAATTTATCTTGCTCTTTAACATTTTTCTTAGATTAGATGCACATATCACCTCTTTAATTACTCAGTTGTAATAATAAATTCCCAATTCACTGATTATAATCCATCAATTTATGTTATTGGTAAATCAAAATGCAAAACATTGGGAATGCATATTCATATCACTTTTATTCTCGTTCGATACCCTAGAATATGTCAATTAAGTGCATATAGTATCTTGCAATGTTTTCTAAACCATGACTCATATGTGTACGCGAATATTATGCATATGAAGGAAATACACCTTGTAATTTCTTAAATGAAATAATTCATATGACTCAATCTAACAGTTTAATCTCTTGACAATTTTAGGAGGCAGGATATTACATTTTCAACTAGTATTTGCTTCATCTTGCATCATTAGTCAACTTCATAGATTTAAATCGAATAACTTCTATGTCATCTTCAGAAAAAAATATTCCAATAATAACATGGCTAATATACGTCACTCATAATTAGTAGGATCCTTTCAGATAAATCATTTCTAATAAGGTAAGTTCATAATGTAGGTTGCTGCAAGAAAGAAACCATATTTCTTATGATTTTACTTCATTTTGAGAATAAGACCATTAATTATACTAGGAAATAAATTCAATTTGAATTTTGAAATACCATATAGGTACCGTTTAAATCGTTGATCATAATCCTTGAGCTAACAATCTCCCCCTTCTTGATGATGACAAGCAATAATAGATATATGTTTCAAAATTCAAAGAGATAATAGATGATTTTGAAAGATATCTGAAACTTTTATGTCTTCAGACATAATTAAAAGGAGCCTATCTCGTTAGAAAAGAACCTAGGAATTATATATCAAAGTTTTTTTACAATTTCAATAGCTTAATCAATGAAAGATATAATCAAGGCAGCATAAGAAATATATATTGAGAATTATATCATTATGTATGCAAAAACATATCCACATAAACTTTCCCAGTTCATCATTATCAAAAAAATAAAATATAAGAAGGAAATGAAATAAAACATAATAAAATATAGGAAAGTGTAAATACTGCATCAAACAAAATCATTAGCATAAATAAGCTAGACATAAAGCAAATAGTGTTGGATCGAAAACAAAAGCATGCAAGATTTAGTTAAACAATAGATTTCAAAACTTTTTTGAAATAAAAAACGCAGAGGAAATAACATAACCAAATCAACATGTTTTAGCTATACATGATACGATATAAGGAAAATAATTTACATAAGAACAAGGTCGTAGAAATATACCGACTCCTTGCTACAGCTTTGACTCCTTGCTTTTGTATCCTCTCCTTTGTCAATGTATCCTCTCCTTGTTGTGGTATCCCGACCAATCCATTCTACCAGTTGTTCTTCTTGGACAAGTTGGTTAACAAGATCCTTTGGTGGCAAAGGAGAAGAAATATTTTTTAGGATATTTTTCTTAGAAGAAAGAAGCCAAAAATAAGACTCTTCTCTTTTAAGTTAAACTATGCATGCATGAGAGGAGAGAGTGAGTCAAAAAACAAAATGCAAGAACACTTCTTCCTCTCCTTGTCAATTTCGGTTATCATAAAAGAAAGATGTGATGTGCATTCAATGCATCACTTTATTCTTTAATCAATCATCAAGAAGCCATTAATTGAGACTCTTCTCATTTGTTTAGGATGGCTATATAAAAAGACCAATAACCTAAATAAAACCTTCTCATTTTCAATTATGGATGAAAGAAGGAAGAAAAAATACATCAATTGTACCTCTTTGTTTCTTTAATGAAATGAATGCTAAAAGGCTACATTGCATGCCATCATTAAAAGACAACCATTAAACCATTTAATGATAAGATCATTACTCTATTTAATGATGATAAAGTATGATAAAAACCATCTTTAATTTAACAATTCACAGCTAAACGTATAGCTGCACATTTAGGTATAAAAAATCGAAATATGCCCTTCTTCTTTCTTTAATAACTTTGTTTTAATTTAATTAATCTAATTAATCAAATCAAACTAAAGTCAAGCCTAATATTAAACGTTCATTTGGGCTTCTAATTAAAGTAAGCCTAACATTTAATCATGTGTTTTAAAACCTCTATTTATATTTCTTACTTTGCTTGATAACCTTCCTAGAAGCCAAATGGGGAATCTAACTGGACTTATATAATTCAAGCTCCAATAAATACGTAATTAATTTAATCTCATTAGAATTAATTCCAACTTATTAATCAAATGTCATTCCACTAAAGACAATTAGTTATTCTTAAATTACTAAGTATTATGAGAATACGTGTTTCAAATAAGATGTCCAATTTTAAACTCTACTATAAACCATATTATAATCATCCACTCAATAAAGGGTAAAATTACCATTTAGCCATTATGTTGATTTTCCCTTCTAGATCTCCCCTTTTACTCTATATGGTGATTAACACATAAGATCTCATCTTAGTGCTAAGACTTGATAGGTAGCTAGTTCATTAAACCACTGGTGCCAGTTTAATCATCAAACTCTGCAAAAACATCTAAAAGTTATGATTTCACTATAAACTCTTTATTTGAGTGAATGTTCCCTGAGACATGTTTCAATTAATGATTCCAACATACTGACATTGGATTGATACTCTGTACAAATCTATTCTGATCATATCAATAATTATAATGAAACACATATGAGTTCACCACTCATCAAGACTGTGGTTTGTAATAACAGAATGCTAAGGTCTATGTTTTAGTATTAAAGTAACGACCCACTTTATTCTTTAAAACATACCTCATTCTAGATTCATTTAATAGTGCCATTATCGATAGTCCACTACTATCATGATATGAAACTCATCATTCCCTTGAAGTAAACTCTCTTACATACACAGAGATAATTCGCAACACTACAGTCTAAACCATAATCTAGTGATTAACTTGATTATTCAACTGTGAATCAACTAATTTAGATTTTAATAATATACATGTTTCCCATACATCTCTATATATATGTATATTACTTACAAAAGAATCTTTGTACCTTATGACTATATATATTTATTGCTTATGCAAATAAAACCAAACTTTATGTTTTATTAATAATAAATATTTTTCATTACAAAAGTAACTAGAAGAAAATTAAGTTATATGTAAATACACTTGCTTTCTAGAGCACTCTATTTACATAACTCCAACAATCTCCCACTTGGCCTTAAGAAAGTTTTATAGATCCCTTATTCCCATCCCTGTTATATGACCCTCAAAACTCTGTTAACCCAGCGTCTTCGTAAATGGATCAACAAGGTTTTGCTTTGTGGGAATCTTTACCACATTTACCTCACCACATTGTATTATCTCCCTTATGAGATGATACTTTTTCCCAATGTGTTTGGAAGCTTTATGGTTCTGAGGTTCTTTAGAATTAGCGACTGCACCACTATTATGACAATAAAGTGTAATGACCTTTTCTACCTCAGGAATTACTTCTAAATCATTTAGTAACTTATGGAGCTAGACTACTTCTATTACTACTTCACAAACAGCAACATACTCAGCCTCCATAGTCGAATCAACAACACAAGATTGTTTTCTACTCCTCCAGACTATAACTCTGCCTCCTAAAACAAATATATAACCAGAAGTTGATTTCAATGAATCAACATCTGATTAGAAATTGAAATCTATATATCCTGTCAGAATAAAGTTACTCCCAGAGTAAACAAGCATTAAGTTCTTTGTCCTTCGAAGATACTTTTATATGCACATAATTGTAGTCCAATGCTCAATTCCTAGATTAGACTAGAACCTACTTACTTGTCCCACTATGTAACAGATATCTAGTCTAGTGTAAAGCATAGCATACATTAAACGTCCAATTGCTGAAGTATATGGAATGTTATGTATGCGTTTAACCTCCTCTTGGGTCTATGGTGCTTGCTCCTTTGAAGGTTTGATTCTATGTTTAGAAACCCCTCTTGGAATCTGGCATGGCAAACTTATTGAGCATGTTCTCTATGTAGGTTATTTGAGACAAGGCTATAATTTTATTCTTACTATCCTTTATAAGTTTGATCCCTAGAACATAGCTAGCCTCTCCCAAATCCTTCATTGGAGAACTATTCGTTCAGTCATCATTTAACCATAGATAACATTCCTAAATCATTCCCAAGGAATAGAATATCATCGAGACACAGGATTAAGAAAAAACCTTGCTTTTTGTATCCTTTTATATATACAAGGCTCATCTAGGTTTTGTATGAATCCATAGGTTTTGATAGACTTATCAAACTTAATGTTCTAAGACTTAGATGCTTGCTTAAGTCCATAAATGGACCTCTGAAATTTGCATACCTTATGCTTATTACCTGGCTCAATGAATCCTTCTAGTTGAGCTATATAAATGTTCTCCTCAAAATCTCCATTAAGAAATACGGTCTTGATGTCCATTTGCCATATTTCATAATTGAAATAGGCTACTATGGCTAAAAGAATTATGATGGACTTAAGCATGGAAACTGTAGAAAAAATCTTCTTATAGTTTAGACCCTCTTTCTGAGTATAATCCCTAGCTACCAATCTAGCTTTAAAAGTCTGTACCTTTCCATCTAATCCTCTTTTCCTTTTGTAGATCCAGACTTCATTGGTGTACATGGAATCTATTTCCGATGCCATCGCCTTGAGCTATTTTTTTGCATTAACTTCATTAATAGCTTGCGTATAAGTGATCGGATCCGTTTCTTCTTAGTCCGAGATAGCAATTATGCTTCTCCTAGACCTAGATGCCTGTCTGGTTGTCTCACAACCCTCTTGGTCCGAGATAGTAATTATGCTTCTCCTAAACGTAGATGCCTGTCTGGTTGTCTCACAACCCTCCCACTATGTCTAGGCATAACTTGATGCTTAGGCTACTCTTCTGGTTCAACTCTTGAATACATTTGGACATCTTGTTCTGCTATATCCAAATCAACTCTTGGTTTAGATGAAATAGCTAACTCATTTAGTACTACTCACTTCTCCCTTTGTGATTTTTCATAAATTCTTCCTCTAAGAAGGTTGCATTTGTCGACATAAATACCTTCTTGTCCTGAGGACTATAAAAATAGTACCCTTTTGACCTTGGTTCCATCTTTGTGGATTCAGTCCTTAGAACATGGGTTGGGCAACCCCAAGTTCTCAAGTGCCTCAATGAAGGAACTCGTCCAGTCCACAAATCCCTAGGTGTTTTAGACACCGATTTTGATGGTGCAAAGTTAACAAGATAGGTTATCGTTTGTATGGAAAATTCCCAAAACGATTCTAGAAGGCTAATGTAAGACACCATTGATCTTACCATTTCCAATAAGGTCCTATTCCTCCTCTTAGCTACACCATTCTATTGAGGTGTTCTAGGAGTTGACAAGTTGGAAACAATTCCATTGTCAATTAGAAATTATTGGAACTCTCCAGATAAGTACTCACCATCTCGATCCGATCGAAGTTGTTTTAATGGCTTGCCTAGTTGCTTCTCTACTTCAACTTTGAATTCTTTAAACCTTTCAAAGGACTCGTTCTTTTTATTCACCAAATACAGATAGCCATGTGTAGACTAATCATCTATAAAGGTTATGAAGTATTCATAACCTCCTCTTGCTTGTACATTTATGGGTCAACACACATCAGTGCGTACTAGGTCCAATGTGGATTCAAATCTATTTCCTTTTGAAGGAAATGAGGCTTTGGTCATCTTTCCTTTAATACAAGATTCACAAGTGGGTAATGAATCATTATAAAAGCTCGTAAGGATCCCATCCTTCACTAACCTATCAAGTCTTTTCCTATTGATATGACCCATTCTTAAATCCCACAGATATTCTAAATTAATGCTAGAGTCAATGGATTGTCTTAGTTTTATTAATACTATAGTGATTAGTGAGCTTGTCATAGGTTCTATAAAGAACAATCCCTGTTTAATTATCGTGCATTACAAATAAAACCCTTATTCTCATATATTGAAACAACATTTTCAAAATATAAGGTATAATTAGATTTTATTAAACAAAAAATAGAAATCATGTTCCTTACAATCGTTGGAATGTAATATACATCCTTTAAATATAACCTATGACCATTAGGAAAGTCCAAGATAGTTACTCCCACTGATCCTGCTGAAGCATAGGATCCATCTACTATCTCGACTTGAAACTGGCCTTTATGTAGTCTTTTCCTTTAATGGAACCTCTGCAAAGAATTGCAAATATGGTTAGTGGCTCCTGAATCTAAAATCCAACAAGCAAAATCCACCATATTTCTAGTTACTAACAAACATAGGAAACCCATACCTGTTTGCTTTTCAAGGACTTAAGGTAGACCGTACAGTTTCTTTTCCAGTGACTGGCTCACTATATTGGAAGCACTTTCCCTTGGTGTCCACTTTGTCCTTCTTTTTCATAGGTTGGACCTTGACCCCTGTTTGGGCCTTTTTTTAATTGGACCCTTCTTCTTTTGCTTGCCTTTATCCTTGGGCTTAGAAGAAGATGCTACATTAGCTTCTGGCCCATGAGCCTTGATATTTAATATCTCCTTCGCACTCTGAAGGGTATTCATCAACTCACTTAAGGTATAATCCTTGCTATTAAGCTCATAGTCCAACTTAAACTTCCGAAAAGATGAGTTTAAGCTATTGATGATCATAATCATCTGTGTGTCCCATCCATATCCACCCAAGTATCTCAGCCTTAGTAACCGCAGAGATTACCTTCAGTATGTAATCCCGCACTAGTTCACTAAGTTTTTGTCTGAGATTATGAAAAGTTTGGATAGCTTTCACTCTTGCAAACATAGTCCTCACACCAAACATCTCATATTGATGATGTATCGTTGCACTAGTAGTTTTCATGCAATCAATTTGCTTTTGTAGCATTCCACAGACAGAAGCTGGAATAGAACACTTACAAGTCTTATCAGAATTCTACAATTGCTTATATTGTTAGACTCGCTTGGAAGTTGAATTACCAACCGAAGGTGCAGGCTTATTGTCCGTTAATACCCATAAAAGTCGTTCATATCGAAGAACAATGTTAAGGTTATGTATCCATTCATTAAAATTCTCTCCATTTTCCAATTTGTTATTTGTCAAGAGCAAAGTGAGTGGATTCATATTGTGGTTGATTATATCTGAAAATGTAAATTATTAAAACATGAGCATATTAATCAACAACATTGGAACTTTGTATAAAATCATGATGCATATATGCATGATAATAGAATTAACAAAACTTAAAAAATTAAAACTTTATACGATGATTTTTTTTCTTATCTATAACAGACTAAGTGATGGTGGGCCATCTTACCCATTAAAAGAAAAACTGGGACCCTCCCATTGAAAAAACTACCAAGCATCTTCATGCCTAACTTTTTAAGAAGCGCCATAATTTGTTCCATACTTTTACCAACAGATCTACAGTGGGTAGGTTATTGATAAAATATGTTGAGTGTGTAACCATTTCATTCATCCACTAAAAGTACTTGCAAACCATGCCTCAGTGGGAGGTCACATTTGTTACCAATGAGTAGACTCATCCTTAAAGAGACCTAAACCATTCAAGATTTAGGATTCATGTCCTGCTTTGGGGAGTCACACTTCACCACATGCATATGGGCCATCATATGGAGACCGTGGACTCTCACATGGGCGTCCTCTCCCACTCAATATTTTTTGGTATTTAAGTTTTTAATAAATACCATCTTGTCTAGATGTAATTTATTATCTATCCTATATTATTTCATTATATATCTCACACATAATGAATGCATGACAAAGACTAGGGGTTGGCAATTTTTTAAATGGCATACAATGACATAATATCCCATTCATCTCATGAACTAATAGGTTACATTTGATTGTCCATCCTAAAATATAATTAAAATTATAAGGCTTTTAGGCCCAAAAAAAAATTTCTTGGACTTGGATCTTCTACTTTGAATTCATCATCCATATGACCTGGCCTATTTAGTAAAAAGGTGCAATGGTATTTTCATAAAACCAAATTTTGTCACTTTGAAAACAATCAAAAAAGCACTTGTTTTCATTAAAATCGAAACCTTGGCTATATGAAAACAAAAAATTCAGCACCTTTTTTTAGGTAAAATTGACACTAAAAAACATTCCAGCACTTGTATTTCATCAATCCGAAACTTTTTTAGAACAAAAATTTCAGCACCTTGGTTTTCACAAAACTGAAACTTTGTTAAAACAAAATTTCAGCACTTTGGTTTTCATAAAACTGAAAGTTTGCCAGTATACCAAAGGATACACTAAAACCATTATCTATGCTTCTCTTCAATCCGTGGTTGCTTCATCCCTAATGTTACAGAATTTTGTACATTACAAAATCAAAGAAAACAGAAAATTGAAACCAAGGAGGAAACATGACAATGATAGGCCACCCTCCTTGTTACAAACCAAACGAAGAAAAACTTACAACGTAAACTATATTCTATGGACAACCAAAAGAGCAAAACATACACATATATATTTCTACCACATAAAATTATGCAGCATACAACATTTAATTACCAACCTATGCATCACATATAGGAACTGAAATCATGCATAAGAAAATGACTCTAATACCAATTGTTGGATCGAAAATGAAAGCATGCAAGATTTGGTTATAGTAGATTTCAAAAAATTTTCAAAATAAAAAACGCAGTGGAAACAACATAACCAAATCAGCATGTTTCAGCTATACATGATACGATATAAGGAAAATAATTTACATAAGAACAAGGTGGTAGAAATATACTGACTCTTTGCTACAGCTATGATTCCTCACTTGTGTATCCTCTCCTTTGTCAATGTATACTCTCTTTGTTGTTGTATCCTGACCAATCCGATCTACCACTTGTTCTTTTTGGACAACATGGTTAACAAGATCCTTTGGTGGGAAAAGAGAAGAAATATTTTTAAGGAGATTTTTCTTAGATGAAAGAAGCCAAAAATGAGACTCTTCTCTTTTAAGTTAAACTATGCATGCATGAGAGGAGAGAGTGAGTAAAAAAAACAAAATGCGAGAACACTTCTTCCTCTCCTTGTCAATTTTAGTTATCATGAAAGAAAGATGTGATCAGCATTTAATGCATCACTTCATTCTTTAATCAATCATCAACAAGCCAATAAATGAGACTCTTCTCATTTGTTTAAGATGGCTATATAAAAAGACTAATAACCTAAATAAGACCTTCTCATTTTTAGTTATGGATGAAAGAAGGAAGAAAAAATACATCAAATACACCTCTTCCTTTCTTTAATGAAATGAATGCTAAAAGGTTACATTACATGCCATCATTAAAAGACAACCATTAAACCATTTAATGATAAGATCATTACTCTATTTAATGATGATAAAGCATGATAAAAACCATCATTAATTTAGCAATTCAAAGCTAAACGTGCTGCTGCACATTTAGGTATTAAAAATCGAAATATTCCCTCCTTCTTTCTTTAATTACTTTGTCTTAATTTAATTAATATAATTAATCAAATCAAATTAAAGTCAAGCCTATTATTAAATGTTCATTTGGGCTTATAATTAAAGTAAGCCCAATATTCAATCATGGGTTTTAAAACCTCTATTTATATTTCTTTCCTTGCTTTATAACCTTCCTAGAAGCCAAATGGGGAATCTAATTGGACTTATATAATTCAAGCTCCAATAAACTTGGAATTAATTTAATCTCATTAGAATTAATTCAAGCTTATTAATCAAATGTCATTCCACTAAAGACAATTGGTTGGACTCTTGAATTAATAAGTATTATGAGAATACACATTTCAAATAAGATGTCTAATTGCAAACTTTATTATGAACCATATTATAGCCATCCACTCGATAAAAGGTAAAATTACCGTTTTGCACTTATGTTTGTTTTTCCTTCTAGATCTCCCGTTTTACTCTATATGGTGATTAATAGACAAGATCTCATCTTGTTGCTAAGACTTGATGAGTAGCTAGTCCATCAAACTACTGGCGTCGATTTAATCACCAAACTCCATAAAAACATCTAAAAGTGATGATATCACTATAAACTCTTTATTTTAGCAAATGTTCTTTGATACATGATTCAATTAATAATTCCAGCATGCAGGCACTGGATTGATACTCTGTACAAATCCATTCCAATCATATCAAGAATTGTAATGAAACACATATGAGTTGACCACTCATCAAGATTGTGGTTCGTAATAACAGAATGCTAGGGTCTATGTTTTAAGATTGAAGTAACAGCCCACTTTATTCTTTAAAGCATACTTGATTCCGAATTCATTTAATAGTGCTATTATTGATAGTCAACTACTATCATGATATGAAACTCATCATTCCCTGGAAGTAAACTGTAGCACCCCCTCACCGTAGGGTATACATATCCTACGATAAGGGTGCGCTACGAGCAATCACTACTAACACATCACATGGCATCATAATAAAACATCAGTATAAAAATTCATAATAATTTGAAGCCAAAAATTTTCCTCATTTTATTTCATCAAAACCAGAAATATATACATCTGTTATCTTGTACTGTCTGTACATCAATACCAAAAACCTAGTACAACA
>JAOSBN010140112.1:0-26382 GCA_027563595.1 Erythroxylum suave | reverse complement strand
TGGGGAGCTAAGCTTAGGACTGTGTACACCAAACTTGATTTTGGGATATCAAGGATTTTCTTTTCATTTAGCCCTCACTATCTTAGCATGAGCTTCCTACAAACTTGGGGTATGTGTTCCTAGTCTATTTGTTCTTGAGTGGATTAAAATTTTTCTCTATTTCGACCTGATAATAAAGGAAACTATTGTTGAAATGTGTATAAGTTTGTGAATGAAAAAGCGGGGAAGGGCATTCATTTTTGGAATATTCAGTTGCTAATTATACTACAACAGTAGCAAGCGGATAAGCAAATAAGTGTTGTCATTTTTGGAATATTCAGTTTGTTGATTATTTTGCTGCATATCCTTATTGAGAGTATAATACTGCAAGTGTTATCATTTTGTCACCTATTACACGTTCTTTATATGTTCGATGCTGATATCCATTGACACAGCTAGTTTTCAGGCATATTAAGTTTATGAGAGGTAGCTTGTCATGAAATGCCTCTGAAGATGGCACACAAAAGTCATGAGAAGTGTCCTCTCGAGGTTGATTCAAACTTCAATCACATAATCTGTTCTGGTTGAAAAGAACTGTTCCACTTTATCAAGGAAACTTCTAGGAAATCTGGAATGCAGCACTTTAGACATGTCAGGAACCAATGGCTTGTGCTTGGAAGAAATCTCTTCAGTTGTTTTTGTTGCTCTGCATCTTATCTTGCCAATTTTGCTGTTGTTTCCAACTACCTCTGGTTGACCTTTTTCGTGACTTGATTTAATTTTAATGAATTTGTTTTTATGATTACCTTTTCTGTTTGTGCTCTTGATACGCTGAAGTCCAAGCTCTCTTGTTGTGTACTCGTTGCTTCGTTAAGTGTTTTTTCCTTGTTTCCTCATTACGTTGCTGTTTTTCTCTCACCTTTGATGTTGGAGATTGGAGAGTCGAGAGTATGTTTATTTTGAATTTTTCAACAAAAAAAGAAACAGAGCAGACCAGTCTCTTATCTTATCCACCAAGCATCTTTCCTAGTCAACTAAGTCTTCGTAACAAAGTATCTTTTTTCACTTAGAACCAAAGATTGCACCCACGAATCTTCTTTCTTCCTCTGTCTCGTAAATTTTCCTTGACAAGTTGGCTACTTTTCAAATACATCACTTTTCCATGCTTAGGTTTACTATTTTATTTTTTTTGTCTGTTTCGATTATTATCATTGTAAATAAATGGTTCTGTAGTGACCGTCTCGGTCCATCAGGAAATCAATGATTTTGTTGGGACATCAAGTACAAAATGAACGCATTAAGGACCCCAACTAAAACTATAATAATATTAATTTCTTATCACGTTCTAGAGTTGTGTGAGCTAAATCATCATAATGTTAAACCTACCAGGTACATTACAGCTGCATCCCAATAGTAAATACAACTTGTTAGTTCTTGTTTATTATATTACCAAAAACAGTGACTAATGACAGAGATGCATCTCTTCACATCTCTCCAATCTTTCAAATCACAAGACAACAACCACGAATTGCCATTACGACCCGAGACGTCATTACTGAAATGGAAAATCGAAGATAGAGTGGTCAATGTTGACGATGAAGACGGTGGTGAGGCAGCGGGGGAGGAGGACAAGAAGAATGGTGGGTCGAAAGGCCTTCGAAGAAGCGTGAAAGTTGTGTCGGCGAGGAGGCTTGCTATTGGGTTGTGGCGATTGCAGCTGCCGAAAACGGTGGTCGGTGGTGGTGGACAGAGGAGGAGGAGTAGGAAGGATCTGGTAGGGTTTCAGGTGGTTTTCTCTCTTTCCTTGTCCTTATTGTTTGCTCTAGAAAGATCAATGTTTTGTTTTATTTTAATTTAATTTGGATGACTAAGTGACTAAGTTGAATGTGGGTTAATGATTCTACTTTGTGTGATGACTATGGTTTGATTGAGTGGTTAAAGTTTATAAGTTATGATTGGTTGTTGCTTAGTTTAAAAGTTTGTCTTCATGATGATGATATTCATATTAGCAGTAATATGATTTATTCTCGTGATTTGCTTTTATGCATTGTCAGCGCGCTTGTGCAACCTATTTAGTAATTATTGCCTTTTCGGTCCTACAAAGGACACGTTATGAGTGCGCTATATTCGTTTCACTTCTGTAATGCCAAGCATCGAAGTAAATTATAACTGATCTTAAAAAATGCAAAAATTAAGACAATTTTTTCTTACATAAAAAACTGTCTAAAAGTGAGATATATTGACAGAAAAAAGCATCTAAAAATATACACAAAGCGTCTAAAATAGTATTTATGTGTCCAAAAAAATCATCGTAAATGTATATTTTGACGCATTTATGTGTAACAGATTTTCGACGCTTAGATGCGTAAAAAATCTATATTTTTTTGACACTTAAATGCGTCAAAAATTTATGCTTTTTCGACGCATCTATGTGTCTAAGAAAATTGTCAAAAATAATTTTTGTGACACCTATTTTTTTACGCTTTATAAAGTGTCTAAAATTATTTTTAAGACGCAAATAAGCGTCAAAAAATTTCATCTTTTATGTCTAAAATTTCATATTTTGTTGTAGTGTTTGCATGAAAACATACATTTATAAAGAGACAATATATTGTTGACATTGGCATTGTTGACCACCAAAGTGACTTTATCATTTACAGTGCTACGTCATTTCAAACTACAAGTGAGTTATTCAACCTAAGTTTTACCTTGATGTGTTTCTAGGTTTCTAGTGCTTATCCTTTGTCAATACATCACAGTCCTTAATATGACATATCAAAAAATTGTGGCTTTGCAGCTTAAGTTCTTGATGTAAGCATGTTCCAACACAGAGAATGTGGTCTATTCTAGTTCCATAATTAAATTGTTTAGCACTTTTATTTGATGGCCAGCATATGAATGCACCTGTTTTGGAGAAAATTTCAGAATAGAAAGTGCACAGTGGGAGAGCAGTCAAATATAAAAAATGTATGAATGATTGGTAAATTCATCATATCTACACTGGTAAATTCATTGTGTCTACATATTAAACCAAAGAACTACACAAAGCAAAGTTGTCAAGCAAGCATTTCAAACTTTTTGGGATGTCTGGATCTGAACCATTGAACCAAAAGAACTATACAAAGTAAAGCTGTCAAAGCAAGTATTTTAAACCTTTTAGGATGTTTGGATCTGAAGCAATCGGAAAATTTGCCTCCATACTCCACCAGCATAGACCTAAACCATCTTCTGAATCTATAAATTGGTAAATAGGATAAATACATTACTAACTTTAACTAATAATATTGTACGCTAAACTACATCATGGTGGAGACACAACTTACTCGTTATTCTCAAAATCTGGACCAGCATCGCAACGATCCATAGAAGTGGGTGCAATGTTGAGGTCACCAACAACAAATATCCTTCTTCCTTTCTGAAGTAGATACTCCCATCTTTTCTACAATGGAGACACCAATAACAATCCCTGGTTATAAATGTATCCGTTGCTAGGTCTATCATAGTCGGCATTGGTTAAAAAGCAAATCCAATAGGGAGAAAACCAAATAAGGACCTTCTCATGGAAAAGTGCACAAGCACTGTTACCTGTAGTATCTTTAAAAACTTTAGCTTAAACTCTATCCTCTCTCTATCATCACTTTCCGCCTGAGGTCCATAAAGTTAAATAAAACTGCCAATTGCCAACAGTAATTCCATTACAAACAAAACCGTAGAAATGATTTTGTGTATGACAAACTTGACGCCAACGAGATTTTCAATTGTGAGATTATTGGCTAATCTGATGAGACTGATAATAACGTCGATCAAGAAATGGAGAAACCACTTTATGAACACATACTGGAATATCTAGATCCTTCCTCGACTCCTCCAATCCTACTTGAAGAAATTGTTCTCCACAATCCTAAACCAATCAATGAAACCAAGCAAATCTCAGAGCTTGTTCACTAATCTCAAACACTCAGTGCCTTTTAGTAATCATACTCATAGTCGAGGCTTTCGATGGGATAGAAATTGGCATTGATGATGGCCATCTAAGACGCAGAGTTTGTGAGAGAGCATAGCGAAGGCGATCATGCAAGGAGTGGTTGTGTGCGGTACTTGAGCTCTAGAAACCAATCGAATTCGACGACATTGCTACAGAGTCCTCAGCTCTATAGGACGAGAGAGAGAGATCAAGAAAAAAAAAGTTGCCTGCTTCACCTTCTCTAGTTGTGGTTTTAGGGATTTTGCGTAAACAAAGAGAAGAATTGGGGAAAAACAAAAAAGGCTATCTAGTTTAGGAGATGATGGGTTGGGTATAATTTTGGCTAACAACGATGTTTTATTCAACAAAACATCGCAGTTTCTATTTTGTGACATTTTATTGATAAAACATTGCAAAAAGTATTACAAATATGTGATGTTTTTATAAAACATCACAAAAAATCCAAATTTTTCGTGACAATTTGTAAACTTCACCAAAAATCTTCACAATTCATGACTTTTTATCAATAAAACGTCATGGATTGTGTTATTTTCTTGTAGGGTTTTAAATGATAATTGAGGGTTGTTTTGTTTTTGATCAAAGTCTCAACAACTTTGCTTTCTTATGATGTTTACGTATCTTTTGTGGGTACTTCTAAAGGTGCATTTTTCTCCTACTATTGAACGACTATTAAGGGCTATTTAGGCAATTGGATTGTGACTATGATTTATGTGATATGTGGGCTAATTGGATGTCATTTTTATGGTGGAAAAATGTTAGTTTTTTTGTGACTTGACGATAGAGTTTTAAGGGCTATCTTGGATAATATGTTGTAGCCAAGTTTACATTGATTTATTGATCCATATATTGCTATTGTGTTTTCTATTCTTATGTGATTTTTGTGGGTTGTCCTGGTTACTGATTGGGGAGTCTCGACAGCTAGTTTTTTGGTGTTTACATGTGACTATTTTTACTATCAATGAAGTGGTAATTTTAGGTTGTTGGTTTTGAGTTACTATGTACGAAAATTTCTAGCAGCTATCGTGAAATTTGCAACTCTATTTTTTTCAACATTTCAGTGAAGAAACGTTCATTTTTTTGGCAATTTTTCTAAATTAGGGAGTTGCATTTTTTTGTCTATTATGAGGGATTTTTGTACTGTCGATGATATGGTTTTTATGTGAAAAACTTCCAGCAGCCTTGGTGTTCTTGTAGTTCTTCATGTATGACATTTTGGAGATGAAACATTTGTTGATTTGAGACATTTTATGGCTACTATGCATGGGATGTTTTAGTGACGATATTGAAGTTTCACAGCAGATCTTTCAATGGTCAACTTCCCATTCTTTCATTGATGAAGTTACGCTGTTAGGGAAGTTGTTTTCTTTCTCAAGTGTCTTTGTATATGTTCTTTATTATTTCAATCACTTGAGTTGTTTTATTATCATCTTCTATTTTCGAACATTGTTAAGAAAAATCTTTCGTTGGGGTTAGCACGAGGTGGTTGTGTTATTGGGTGTGAAATACTTTCACGAGTTATGAGGATGAGAGACTGTGTTAAAGGTTGAGTGGGTCGGCTCAGTAAGGCCTTGTATAAAACTATTGTCATTAATGAAAGTATTAAGCTGGGTGAGGGTCTCACAGATATATGTAAGATGTGCCAAACTACGTTAACAAATTTCATGTATTGATTTTTTTATCTATGTCTATGTGTTTAATTTTCTAATTTTAATTGTGCTAGATTTTGCGAAACTACTACACCCCTTCAGAAACTTTCAATTTCAAAACAATTATACAACCGATGGTATTAATAATTACTAGGGTAAATTAAAAAAAAACTCAAATTTTGCTCAATTTTACAATTATGGCTGGAATTTTAAAAAATATCAATTAAAAACTCAAACTTTCAATTTTTTCAATTCTAGCATGATGTTAGTGTATCTGTTAAGTTTGTCGATGTGACTTGCCATGTATTTTAGAAATCCTAAACATTTATACATATTAGATCAAACTAAACTAACTAATGAAGATTAATTAAACTACGTTGTATTTTGGGAATGAAATCCCTTAATCAAAGATGTAGCCCTTAGTTCTCACACAGACCTTTTGAGCATCTCTTTCTACACCATAGCCACTGTAGTACAATTAACCAACTAAGACCTATATGTTATCGCGTAATTTTGCCCTTTTCAAGGTGTCCTTAATAATAGAAAAATTTTAGAAAAGAAGGTTTAACATAAATTAGCTACAGAGAGAACACAGAGTTCATCGCCATAGGCATACAACAAGAAAGTTTAAATAGATTGATAGAATTAGTTATTTGACAATTATCTCCCTCTTGATTACAACTAGCCCTTTTATACAAAGTCATTCAGACACGCAACAGCAAACAAAAATTATTTCCCTTAACGTTATCATTTTATTCACAATGCAACTATAACATTTTTTCTTTTGCAATTAATTCTACTGTAGCTTCATCATCTTCCTGTTGTAACTCAACTCTCCTGTAACTCTATTGACTCTTATCACTTAAACCACCATTTCACGCAATCTGACACAACATCCAACAAAGGGAAGTGGGTTTCATTGATGTTCTTTTCCATGTATGATGTTCTATTTGTCTCAATTTTGTATGTTAGCCTGCATCCCACATTGTTTCTTAAAATAGGCCTTAAGTCTTTGATCTCTTTTATATATGGTGTTTGTCTTGTATTAGCTAGATAATATAAGCCTTTTGTCTTTAACTACTATATAAGGAGTCTAATGGTGGCTTTTAGAAGATAAGTTACTACTTGGTGAAGACTTATAATACAAGTGTTTGGCCACCCTATTTGTAACAAAGCTTTTGTACTCCTCCTTCATAGTGAAGTTTTTTCTGCCTTACCACTTGAGGTTTTTTTTCTGTGTCAGAGTTTTCCTCATAAGTTCTTGTGTCCCCTTTACTTTATGCTTGCATTTAAAATTCTTTCCTCTGTTGGTGTTACTTGTTTTTGTTTTTCTATCTATTTTATTTATCAATATAATTTCTTTAGGTTGTAGCCATCATAACAAATTGGTATTAGAGCAGTGACTGCTTTAGCATCAACAAAGTTAAATATTCCATCAATCACGTATAAAAAAAAGTTTTCTATGTGGAAAATTGAGATGAAAGCAATCCTTATTAGTCTTGATTTAGATGAGGCACTACTTGGGGTGGAAAAGATGTTGGGTTCAAACCTAGAGAAGGAAAGGAAGAACTTGAAGGCACTTACACAAATTTAACTGCACTTGTCGACAGAGATTCTTCGAGAAGTAAGGAGATAATCAATGTTGGTTTATGGTTAAAGCTTGAATCACTTCTCATTACAAAGAGTCCAAAAAATTAGTTAACGCTAAGTCCAAATTGTACTCACATAAATTACTAGAAGGTAAGTATGTTAAACTACATCATGAATAATTTAGGGAGATTATCAATGATTTAGAAAATCTTAATGTTAAAACTGATGATGAGGATTTGGATATACTTTTGTTATATTATCTACCACTATCATATAATAGTTTTCGTGACAGTTTGCTTTATGGAAAGGATACTATTACCTTAGATGAAGTTTGTTCTAGTTTGTTGGCTAGAGAAAGAATGGACACTTCAAAGCAAAAGGAAGATGGAGAAGGTTTATATACAAGAGGCAGACTAAGTGAAAGGAACAATAAAAGAAGTTCACAAGCAAGGTCTAAGTCAAAACATCGAAATCTCCACTGTAACTATTGTAAGAAGAGAGGTCTTCTTAAGGATGATTGTCTCAAATTGAAGAAAAAGGATAAAAAAGGAGACAATAGAGGCAAGAACAAGTAGAAATTGTCAGAAGAGGTTAGTGTTGCCACCCATGAAGACGACTTTGCTCTAGTGGCTGATGCCATAAAGAAGAGTACAAAAGTTCATGTGATAGCTTATGTTGATAAAGACCGCAGTTGGGAATGGACCATGGATTCAGTTTGCTCATTCCATTTGACTCCTCACAAGGATTGGTTTCACACATATGAACCACTCGATCAAGGAGTAGTAATGATGGGGAATGACAAAACTTGTAGGATTGCGGGCATAAAAAGTGTAAATATTCAAATGCATGATGGGATAGTGAGAACATTATTAGATGTAAGGCATGTCTTTAATATGAAGAGAAATTTGATCTCTCTAAGCACTTTAGAAGACAATGGGTGTGAGTTCATTGGAAGGAATGGTTTGAACTACAGATCATTAGAGGACCACTAGTAGTCATGAAGGGCTATCAGAAAGGGAAACTTTACATTTTGAATGGCAAGGCCGTTGAAGGCCACTCTATAGTTGCTGAATCATCTATGTCTGTTGAAGAAGTAACAAAATTATGGCACATGCGATTAGGCCATATGAGCTAATTGAGCAAGCAAGGACCACTTGGAGACCAAAAGTTTAGTAAACTAGATTTTTGCAAAAACTACTTATTTGGTAAACAAAAGAAAATTTCTTTTGTTGCTCTAGCAAATCACAATACTAAAGGAACTCTTGATTACATGCACATTGACGTTTGGGGATTGTCTCGTAAGGCGTCTCTTGGTGGTGCTCGTTACATTGTGACTTTCATTGATGATTTTTCAAGGAAAGTTTGGGCATATTTCTTAAAGCATAAAAGTGATGCCTTTACTACTTTCAAGGAATGGAAGACTATGATTAAGAAACAAATCAGGAAGCAAGTGAAACAGTTAAGAACAGATAATGGCTTGGAATTTTGTTCAGAAGAGTTCAATCAATATTGTAAAGATTAGGAAATTGTGCATCATTTGACCATTCTAGGTACTCCACAACAAAATGGTGTAGCTGAACAGATGAAAAAAACCTTATTAAAAAGGGCAAGGTGTATGCTTTCGAACTTTAGACTAGGGAAAAAGTTTTAGGTAGAGGCAGTCTCAACAGTTCATTTTCTCCTCATACATTTATTAGTTTATAGTGAAATTAAAGTATTTGGATGTCCAGTCTATTCACATGTAAGTAAGATTAATCAAGTGTGTCTTTCTTGGATACACTCCATGAGTTAAAGGGTATAGATTATGGAATCCACAAACTTCCAAAGTTTTCACATACAGAAATATTGTCTTTGATGAGGCATTTATGCTACATCAAAAGGAGGAGTTGACTGTTCTTAATGTTGTTGACAACAACATTGAAACGAATGAGATTAGAAGTAAGGTGAACCTCTAAATACATACTGAGAGTCATGTCAGAATGTTAAAGATACTCAAATTAAGGTAAAGCAACAAGACAATATGAATAATGTTCAGCCATCTCGTTCTATTACTATTGATCATCCTCATTGTTTAGATCATGGTGTACCTCAACAGAGGTTGATTGAGGAAGCAGACTTTGTTGGATTTGTTTTATAGCTGTTGAGGAGATAGAGATTTGTTTTGAACCTGCTAGTTATAAGGATATAACTACCTGTCCAAATTCTAATAAATGGGTTATGGCTATGCAAGATGAAATGGAATCACTTCAAAAGAATGGCACTTGGATTCTATCAAAATTACTGAAAGGTAAAAGAACAATCAAGTGTAAATAGATGTTCAAGAAAAAGAATGGAATTCTCATAATTGAAGAATCGAGGTATAAAGCTAGACTTGCTGCTAAAGGATTTAGTCAGGTACTAGGAGTTGACTTTAATACATTTATTCACCCATTGCGAAACATTGTTTGATTTAACTGTTTCTTGGTCTTGTTTCATCTAATGACCTTGAATTAGAGCAACTAGATGTTAAAACATAAAGCAACTAGAAGAATAAATGTACATGCTGCAACCCAGAGGTTTTTAGGTTGAGGGCAAGGAGGACCATATTAATAAACTCCAAAAGTCATTGTATGGTCTCAAGCAATCACCTCGATAATGGTATAAATGTTTTGATATGTTTATTTTAAATCTTGGTTTTAGGAGAAGCAGTTATGACTCTTGTGTTTATGTGAGATCATGTGATGATGGTTACCTTATGTATTTACTACTTTATATGGATGACATGCTCATCGCAACTAGGAGCAAGTTAGAAATTGCCAAGATTAAGGCACAATTAAGTGCAGAATTTGAAATGAAGGATTTGGGTGTAGCAAAACGCATTTTAGGTATAGATGTCAGCCGTGATAGTAAGGAAAAATAGCTCTATCTTTCTCAGGAGTGTTTTGTACACAAAGTTCTAGAGGGGTTTGGTATGTGCAAAGCCAGACCGATTACTACACCTCTTATTGCACACTTCAAATTGTCGTCACGACAATGTCTGACCTCAGATGAAGAAATTGAGAAAATGGAGAAGACACCATATGCTAGTGTTGTTGGGAGCATTATGTACGTGATGGTTTGCGCACGCTCGAACTTAACACATACTATTAGCATGGTGAGTCGTAAAATAGCTAATCTAGGGAAGGAGCATTGGCAAGCAGTGAGGTGGATATTAAGGTATCTCAAAGGTACATCTACAACTTATCTTAATTTTGGAAATTCTATAGCTAGATTGGTTGGATATATGGATTCAGATTTTGCAGGTGATCTTGATACTCGACAATCCATAACTAGATACATTTTTACTTTTGGTGGTTCTATTATAAGTTGGAAAGCTTGTTTCCAAGCTACAGTAGCTCTTTCAACTACAGAAGTTGAATATATGGCAATCGCTAAAGTAATGACGGAAGTAATTTGGCTGATAAGTATCTATGTAGAGCTTACTCAAGTTGATCATAGATTAGAGATATATTTTGATAGCTAGAGTGCTATTTTCTTAACAAAAGATAACATATTGCATGAGCGCACTAAATACATTGATGTCAAATATCACTTTGTTCAAGAAGTCATTGCAAAAGGTGATATTACGGTTATAAAGGTTAGTATGCTAGATAATGCTACTGATTTGATTACAAAGAATCTTCTTGGATCCAAGTTGGAATTGGTTAATCTTGTTTCTTATGTATCATTTAATTTGGATGTGGCTATGAAGTTTGAATAGGGAGGTTACAATTCAATTAGCTCAATTTCGTTTTAAGGTGAGAATTGTTTGTTTACCACAAAATTGATGCAAGGTAGAGATTGTTATGTTTTCCTTAATTTTGTATGTTAGCCTTCATCCCACATTGTTTGTAGAAATAGGCCTTAATTCTTTGATCTCTTATATATATGGTCCTTGTCCCATATTAGCTAGAAAACATAAGCCTTTTGTCTTTAACTCCTATATAAGGAGTTTAGTGGTGGATTTTATAAGATAAGTTACTACTTAGTGGAGGCTAATAATACAAGTGTTTAGCCACCCTATCCGTAAGAGAGCTTTTGCACTCCTCCTTCATGGTGAGGATTTTTCTGGTTTGTCGCATGAGGTTTTTTCATGTGTTGGGGCTTTCCTTATACGTTCCTATGTCCCTTTTACTTTGTGCTTGCATTTGAAATTCTTGCTTCCGTTAGGTATTATTTGGTGTTGTTTTCTATTTACTTTCTTTTTCGATATAATTCCTTTAGGCTGTAGCCATCATAAGTTGTGAGCTGTTGTCTTCTTGAAGATGGGGTTTTGCTTTGCTCGTTGATGTGTAGATTTTAGATTGGCTCATGAGATTCAGTAGCTTTCCTGTAGCTTCAAATGGTTTTCCTATAAAATTTTGAAGAGGAAACAAATAAAAAGATTGGGTTTTAATACTTGGAATCATCAAATTCCAATTATTTTACTTTTCTGACAACTTACCTAATCAACTATTTCAGCTTTCTCTCCCTTTTTCTAGTTTACATAGGAATTTAGGTTGTGGGTTGAAGAGACATTCGTATTACATTAAGTTTTTAAGAATTATGGAGGCTATAAAGTTTACATGATAAGAGAGCTTTGACATTTTATAACCAAAAGGTCTATAAGAATGAAGTTCAATGTTGTTGTTATTAGGATTTCATTCCAAAAAATGACGTAATTTTAGTTATACTTTATCAGTTAGTTTAATTAAATAACATAGTTTAGTTACTTTTTATTAGTTAGATTAATTTAGTTTGATGTATATAAGTGTTTAGGATTTTTGGAACACATGTTAAGCTATGTTAACAAACTTAGCAAAGATACTAACATCGAGCTATTATTGAAAAATATTGAAAGTTTCAGTATTTAATTGTCATTTTTTGAAGTAAGATTATAATTGTAAAATTGAGAAAAAAATTGAATTTTTTTGTAATTAACTCTAATTAATAGCCCAAGCTGATTTTAATTCTTGAACCAAATGAAGTTGAGGTGATTCACATTCACTAGCAGTTCCGTTTGTAGGGTTTAAATTCTCTGACTAATTTTACCCTGTCTAATCCTATCCAATACTCAAAATGATGTTGAGTACATTTAAAAGTAGGTGGATGAAAGAGGGCTTATAAGGATCTTCCTGGCAAAGTCTGAGCAAGTTTTTGGCTTAAATCCCATTTTGGCAAGGAGAGAACATAATAGACTCTATTAAGGCTATATAAGGAGGAATATGTTTAAGGTTTTAAATATCCCAAAATCTCTTTCCCATAACCTTGTGTATAATTCTTGGTCTGGATTGTGATATCTTCCTCTTATAATATTTGTTTTCTATAGTGGAAAGTTTTCTATTTTTGACCGTGGTTTTTCCCTATATTCGTTAAGGGGCTTTTCACGTTAAATCTTGTGTGTCTCTTTTATCTCAATTTCTTTTATTGGCATGTTTGCTCTATTTGATGGAGTCCATTTTTTATCATTGGTGTCAGAGCCCAAGTGTTACCCAAGTATGCTTTGTGGCTGCAGCATAGTTTGATCTTCCACATTAGAAAACCAATTTTTCTTTGGTGTTCTTGAGGGTTAAGTACGTCTATATTCTTGGGATATTGTTGTCATTTTTGGGGCATTTTTGCTAGTATTTGATGTGATTGAGTGCATGTCTAGGAAAATCTCTGTCTGAGGAGACTGGGTTTTAAGTGGGACCATTTGTGACCCCTCTAGCCTTTCTTAGGAACTTTCCTAGTGTACTACAGTCTTATTACATACAAAGTGGAGGCAACTCGAGGTCATTTCCCTTCTTTAACGTGAGGGAGTGGGACTCAATTCTTGTGATAGAAGCAATGTTGACCAAATTTGATATTACAAAGTTTGATGGGATGAAGTTCTCATTATGGAAATTGAAGATGAAAGTAGTATTAGTAAAAGATAACTGCTTAGAGGCCATCAGTGATAGGCCAATGAATTTCACATATGACATCAATGGAAACAAATAGATGCCTCTTCCATATCAGATTTGCATCTTGGTCTATCAGATGATATCTTGCAAGGTGTAGAGAAAAAGAAAATAGCTAAGGAGATATGTGATCATCTCACCAAGTTATATGAAGCTAAGTCTCTTCATAATAAAATTTTTTTAAAGAGAAGACTTTACATTCTCTAAATGTCTGAATCTACTTTAGAGACAGAGCATATCAATCCTATGACCTCTCTATGGTCCCAACTTTCAAAGTTGGGAAATAATGTAAATCCAACTAAACACATGGAGATTCTATTTCAAAGTCTTCCACACTTATATGACTAATTCATTATTAATTTAACTAGTAATATTCTCACAAATAGTTTGGTATTTGATGATGTTGCTACTTTGATTCTTGAAGAAGAAAGCAGATACATCAATAAGGAAGAATGATTGACAAGTTCGTATCAAGCTGAAGCCTTATCGATGAAGGGAGGATGTTCAATAGAACCTAATTTCGTTAGGAGTCACAAACAAGGAAGGTTAAAATCTAGAAGTCAAAAAAATCTTAAATGTTACAACTGTGGCAAGAGAGGACACATTAAAAGTGAATATTGTTTCAGGAAAGGTGGAGAAAAGGCCTTTGAAGCCATTAACTTCGCAGGGATGTGATACAAATGGAGAATTCATATACAGTAAAGTAGTAACGGTGTTTAAGGACAGAGTAGAGCTCACTGATGCTTGGATAACACATTTAGGAGCAACATGGCATATGACTCCTTGTAAAGGTTGGTTTCACACTTATAAATCTATCTTTGCAAGATATATGTGCACGATAAATGACCATGCCTTGGAGATTGTTGGAATTGGCACCATCAAGTGTAAGATGTATGATGTTATAGCTCACACTATTCAAAATGTGCAATATGTGAAGGGCTTGAAGAAGAATTTATTGTCTTTAGGACGATTGGATGAAATTAGGTGTAAGACCTCCATTCAAAATGGAGTCATGAAGGTTATCAAAGGAGCACTTGTAGTCATAAAGGTGAAAAGGGTATTTGCAAACTTATACAAGCTTATCAGAGAGACATATATGGAAGGAAATGCATCGGTTGCATCGGCTAGTTCAGTAGAAAATGCAACAAAATCGTGGCACTATAAACTTGGCCACATATCAAAACAAGGATTGAAGATTCTTGTTAAACATAAACTACTCCCCAATCTCACGAAGGTATCATTACCCTTCTATGAGCACTGCGTTATAAGTAAGCAGTATAGACTGAAATTTAATGCATCAAATTTTAAAAGTAAAAATATTCTAAAATTGATTCACTCTAATGTATGGCAAACACCGGTTATGTCTCTGGGTGTAGCAAGGTACTTTGTGACCTTTATTAATGATTTCTCTAGAAGTGTTGGGTGTATCCTAACAAGAGAAAGAGAGATGTATTTCCAACCTTTATAACATATAAATTGAGTTGGAGACAGGGAAGAAAATCAAAGGCCTAAGGACTGAAAATGGTAGAGAATATGTTAGTAATGAGTTCATTGATTTTTGTAATCAAGAAGGCATCAAACGTCAATTCACGTTGCCTCATACTCCTCAACAAAATGAAGTGGCAAAGCAAATGAACAGAACTATGATTGAAATAACTAGAGCCATGTTAAGAATTGTAAGTATGATAAAGTCTTTCTGGGTAGAAGTAATAAAGACCGCCTACTATGTGTTTAATTAATCACCAACAAGATTGATTGATCTAAAGACATCTATGGAAATGTGGACTGGTAAACTAGCAGACTATTCTCAGTTATGCACATTTGGAAGTCCTATATCCTTACAATATAGATTTATAGGGCATGTTGATGAAGTCAAGGGCTATCAACTGTGGGATCCCACTTCCCACATGCTCATCATTAGCACAGATTTCATATTTACAAAAGATAAATAGCAAGAGAAAGATCAAAATAGCACACATGAAGAAAATTTTGAAGTTGTATTGATTCAGGAGGAAAGGAAGATTGAACAAAAAGACTTTACTAAAGCTATATTAGATCACGAGCAGTAAGAACCAGTTGAATTTGAAAATATAAAAGTTCGATGGTTAATCTGTGAAAGGAGAATCCAGACCAGGAAGTCTGATTATATTATGGAGGACAATGTTGCATACTGTCTCCTAACAGAAGATGGTGAACCATCAACATTCAAAGAAGCAATAAATAGCTTAGACGCATCCAACACAGGTTCATATGCCCCTCAGGTGCACGTGTACTTGCTCGAAAGAAATGGCTTGCTAACTATTTCAGTTTCACTATATTGCATGGCATCATAATTAAAATCATAAACAACACAATGTCTAAAATCCAAAATTTCCTCATTTCATTTCACAAACCACAATTTTCAATGTAGCATTATAACCATCACCCAAGTTTACTCAATATCAACCTATCAGAGTCCATAGCTCTATCTACAAATTATGCGACATACATAAGGATTAAACAAAAATTAAAACTAATCCTTTAGTCTCAGCTGACCAACCTTTGAGCCATAATCTTCTATCCAAAATCTGTACAAGATTTCTTCTAAGCAGTCTTTTATAAGCTAAGTCATCGCTCTCACGAACCTAAAAAAGTCAACATTACAATTTGGTTGAGTTTTGTGAACTCAGTTCAGTAACCATCCCCGATGGTTCAATCTTGTCTTGCAACACACAATTTTTGTTATCATATAATTCTCATCACCTCAATTACCATCATGTAATATCAAAAAAAACTTTGTTCACAATTGTCACATTTCAAAATTGTAATTATGCAAAACATATTCATCGATAAGCATTCACAACTTCCATACTATAAAATTCCTCAAAAACATTGCAATTGCTTAATTTATTCATTTCATATATATATGCAATATTTATGAGACTCAATTTCAATTATTACATTGTTGTTACCACGTATCTTTTCACCGTCTCATATCTGTTGTGAAAATTGGGCTCTATCATATTGTTCCGTATCTGTTATGGATACCAAGCTCTATCATATAAATTGAGTCATAGGCTCTTACCACAGATGTCTAAGCTTTAAGCTCTTTTTCAATAGCGACTCTGGTCATAACTTCTTTTATATTTCATGCATTCATGGAATAAATGCATTTCACATTTTTAATCATCATATTCAGTATATTGCATTTGCATTCACCATTTCTTATTCACAATAATCTTCGGACTTGGTCTGGCATTCAACATATAAGTTAAGAACACATAGTCAATCATATTCACATTCAAGTAATACTTCCAATATAGTCCCCAATATAGAACTCCTCGACAATCAAATTTCCGGAACCAATACAATTACATTCACATAATAATTCAATACAGAATGTAAACAACAATAATTTAATGTGAGACCATCTTAGGCTACTCACTAATGCTCCGTTTAGCTTATTGTCTTGATGTCTTAACAATGTCTGGAAGCGGTCGCTCAACATGCTTTTCTATATGCAGTCACATACATTTTCATATGACTACCTTGCACATTCAAATGAATAAGCACATTTATATATGTGTCTTGTCTTATGCATGATCAATGAAAAATTCTCGACTATGTTTCTTTAATACACTTGATTACTTTCAATTGATTACTCATACATATTCCACTTTTTTTCCTAGGATTTTACATTCCCACTAATTCCTAGTTCTCATTCAATTAATCCCAATTCACTACTTACACACTTTGAATCATATTAAATTGACGAGAACATCTTTATATCATTATAAACTCATATTTTATACTCACATAATTGGGACTTTATATCTGAAATTTTAGCAAGCTACATCTATACATTCACCAAAATTTTCCAGCAACATATACTCATTCATTCACCCAATTTTCAGTCATAAATACCCTATGTTCTTCAATGCTCATTCATCCATACCTTATACACATTTCCCATGTTCTTAGGATTGTGTTTGCATTAAAGAACCCATTTATTCCTTAAAAACATCAAAATTTCCAGATTTGAACTCATTCTAGCCAAACTGTTTCACAAAAGCATAAGACATCAGCAATCATTTTTCATGTTTTATACTTTAATAGATTTGAGCTCTAAAGTCCCTAAAATATGGAGATAACATAAGGTTCTTGTACAGGGGTCTATCACAGGAAGTATTAGAAAAACAAGTATAACTCAAGCTCTAGCCACTATTTATCAAGCCACTTTCACAAGGTTAAGCTAAGACCTATATTTACAACTTTCATTCTTTGAGTTTCTTCAAATTCATGCCCTAAAGATATGTAAAATAGGTTGAAAGAGGAAGATGAAATTGAAACCAAAATTTCGACCTATAGCTCCAATTCTATAGATTTTTTTCTCAAGAGGGATTTTTTAGGTCAGTTTTGCATGACCATTATGACATAGAAAATGAGGTTTTTAGGTAACACCTTCTTCTAATAAAATGTTCCAAATTTTCTTAAGATTCTAATGACATAAAATGTTAGGAAATTAGGTCAGAATCCAATCCTGACCGTAGTAGAATAGTCACGAAACTTTTCGTGACTTTTGATTTCCCGAAAGCCAAGATCTATTTAATTCTATAAAATGATTAACACAAATCATAATATAGCAAAAATCTAATTCGTACCTTATTCCGAAGCACGATCTTCATCTTGTCATATCCCTCAAACTATTTCGAAAACAAATTTTTCTTAACCACCATAGGCGCACAAATGTTCGATCTCTAATGGTATCCACAGAATAGGTTGAGAGAACTCTATAACTCTTACAGAGAGGGGTTAAGTATAAAGTGCTAACTTTACAGAGCTTAAGTCTATTTATAATAAGCTTTTAACATTATAGTAATTTAATTGAAATTAACTAATTTCAATTAAACTTTAAATAGAATTACAAATAATTCTAACTAAATACCAATTATACCCATATAAGATTCAATATCTCATATTGATTCTTATTTATTAAATATCTCATATTTAATTATAAAGTTTCTCAAACTTTACAATCAAATCCAACTTGATTAAATTAACTTTGCTCTTTTCAACCCATTCTATATGTGAGACCCATTAGGTTTCCAAATATGTTAGTAATGATTATGAATTCTAATTCTAATTCATAATTAGAACTAGATAAATTAAAACTCTTTTTAATTTATCTTTAATTCTCTATTTAAATAGTTTATAATCATAGATCAAGATTGGTGTCTAACAATGTGTCATGACCACCCAAATATTTGGGAATGTCAAAGTGGTTTTGACTAACCTTTCTGTGCCTGATTTTTTTGTATAATTTAATCCTTTCATCAACTAATGTTCTAATTAGATATAAAGCATGGAATTAATGTCTACTATATTTTGAGTCCAATCATATTAGTTCTCTGCCATTAACTGTTGATTCAATTAATGATATTTATAAACTATTTACAAAATAACATTCCACCTTGGCCAAGGACTTCCTGATTCAATATTAATCAAAAACAATGAAACATTCTCCCTAATTACTTTAAGGTAATGAATCCTATCTTGATCAATCAACTACCTCCATATAGTTCATGCTACATCCAATGACTACCGATTAAAGGACCCATGATTAAATAGGTTATAGATAATATCAAAACATAACAATCCCTACACAAGATAACTTTGGTGATCTCAAGTCAAACGATTATTTATACAATTATCACAATGAGAATTTTATAGACATATAAGTCATGTTCTAAATGGCTTTCTCATATCGGTTCTGTTCAGTGAACTTGTTCTCTAATAAGCACCCATACGTTTGTTTAAGTATCTCTATGCTTTAGCCTATGAGATCGACTATTTCCTTCATAAGGAAAAAACACAACTTATGCTAGACTACCAAATATACACTAAGAATAAAATATAAATGTAAGAAAAGAAAGTAATCAATTATATGCCATGGATACTAAATAAGATTAGGACTTTAATCATGCATTTGGTTACTCCCATTATTTTATTCGAAATAATAGCCCTTACTACTATTTGGAAAGATTACTTTAATCTCTCTAGTGGGCTAGGATCCCATTCAAATATAGTTGATCATGAGTTTGCTCAACAAACCAACTAGACTTAAATTAGGTAGATAACGACTTTATCAATCACATCTCATGTGACTACTAAATCTGTTAGGTGACAACTCTTTCTAAAATATATCTTATATATTATTCCTAACCTTGCCGTTAAATTAATATGATCATGAGTTTGCTCATCCAAATCACATAAATTTAGTTAAGTAGAACCCACTATGATAAGACTAAACATGTTCGGGTTAAAGCAGCCATGATTTTGCTCAACAAGCCTACAATAAATAGAACTCTGGTTTATTCTTATAACAATGGAAGGCAGCAATCATACTCTTAACATGTGCTTGATATTTTAGCGAGGGATTTAAATTCATTTGTCTCATCAAACACAAATTGCATGTAAAATATCACACATATAAAACATACAATTTATCATGCATCCAATAAATATATTAACCATATAAATAAAGTATGCAATTTATGCACTCATAATTAAATTATATGTATAAAGTATCAAGCTTTGTTTGCCTCTAGTTATTGATCTTCACAATCTAAAATAACATTTCTAGCTTCTTGGAAAAATTAAAATAGATTAAAATCATTGATTCCTAAATAAATTAAATTCTTATTCCAAATAGAAATTTAATTTATCTTTAATTCTCTAATTAAACAATTTATAATCATAAATCAAGATTGGCGTCTAGCAAAGCATCATGACCACCCAAATATTTAGGAATGTCAAAGTGGTTTTGACTAACCTTTCTGTGCATGATTTTTTTTTCGTATAATTCAATCCCTTCATCAACCAATGTTCCAATTAGACAAGAGCATGAAATTAATGTCTACTCTATTTTGAGTCCAATCATATTAGTTCTCTGCCATTAGCTATCGATTTAATTAATGATATTTGTAAACTATTTATCAAATATCATTCCACCTTGGTCAAGGATTTCCCCAATCAATATTAATAGAGAACAACGGAACATTCTCCCTAATTACTTTATGGTGATGAATACTATCTTGATCAATCAACTACCTTGACATAGTTTATGCTACATCCAATGACTACCGATTAAATGGCCCATGATTAAATAGGTCATAAATAGTATCAAAACGTAGCAATCCCTATACAAGATAACTTTGGTGATCTCAAGTCAAATGATCATTTATACAATCATCACAATGAGAATTCCATAGACAAACAAGTAATTTTCCAAATGGATTTCTCATATCGGGTATGTTCAGTAAACTAGTTCTCTAACAAGTACCTATACGTTTGTTTAAATATCTCTAATACTTTAACCTATGAGATCGACTATTACCTTCATAAGGAAAAAAACACAACATATGCTAGTCCTTTTACATTCTATTAATGTCTAGTCTTAATAGAACAATGACTGGAAACATTTAGGAATAACACGTAAATGCAATATGAATCTCAAAATTATAATCTCATTATAATTTCATTTGCAATGTGCAATTATTCCATGGACCCTATCATATACATCTAAACATGTACAAGATAAATAATGCCTTTAAATAATTTATCACAAAACTACAACCAAAGCGATTGGCTGTAGGGTATTAACCAACATAAAATTCATGCATTTTGGTTTAGTATTATGCAAGTTATAACCAAATCATTACAGACTGTTCTCATACCTCGACATAACACAATTCTCAACTTCAAGCCAAATTTCATGACTCTTAAGAACAGATTTCAAATTCAATTCCTTCATGAAAAATATAGCCATATGTTTCTAGTTTACGCTAAATCAAAATTCTGATTTGGATATGCGCAGATCAAGGTATGTCCAAAATACATATGCATGTTCAGTAAAAACACTACAGCCAACAGATTCCAGCACACTTTAATCATCATGCAATACATTCCAATTTAAACACCTTTTTTTTTACAATTAATCATACAATAAAGATCAAACATTACTTACTTGTTTAAATCCAATTCCATCTCAAAAGACACTCTAAATCAATACTCCAAAAATACAGAATCATCATAAATCGAAGGTGGAACTTGAATGGATTTTGGCTAGGATAATAAAGCAACTTTAAACTAATCTTTTACTTAACTTTGTGAGACTAAAACATCGACTATTTGTGCAACAATTAGGCATAACAATAAGCAAGTCTAGGGAGGTGAAAGAAAAGATTTTCGGTGAAGTGAGTGAGAGAAGAAAGAACCAAAAATGAGTTGAATCAAGTATGGTCCTGCTAAAGTTTACACCTAAGGTGTTAGGTATCATCTAATGAGATGGCCACATGTCTAAAGGCATGTTCAACATGTGTCAAGTATAGGTTCTGCCATATGTTACCATTAAAGCTAGGTTGCATGTCACTCCAAAATTGGTCCACTTGTCACACAATAATTTGTCCATTTATCAATTAATTACTACTACATTTGTCAGACATTTAATCTACCAAATGTTCCAAATTTTTGAAAATTTTCCAAAATATCACCAAAAATGCTAAATCAATTCTAATACTCACCAATTAAATTTTCAAGTCAAATAATCCTCAATTCACCTTTTAGTCACATTAAAATCACTTATACCTAGAAAATGTCAATGAATGCATATACAATTATTTTAATCAATTAAATTTTCAAGTCAAATAATCCACAATTCACATTTTAATCACACTAAAATCACTTATACCCATAAAATGTCAATGAATGCATATATAATTATTTTAATGAGTGTCAACATTATTCACATGTATGTGTATGTCATATGATGCATGAAATGCACTTCCAAATTCTCAATAAACTCTCATATATAGTATCCTAGGGTTCTGACCTTAATCATGGGATAATGGGATGTTACAATTATCCCCTCCTTAAGAAATTTCATCCCCAAAATTCTTTCCTAATTGATAAAATAGATGGGGATATTGTTTTCTCATAAACTCCTCTGTTTCCTAAGTTGCTTCCTCAATCGAGTGATTTTTCCATAGGACTTTCACCATTGAAATTTCCCGATTTCTCAACTATTTTGTCTGATATCCCACTATCTTGACTGGCTCCTCGACATAACTCAGATTACTAGAAACTTTAATCTCTTAACTAGGTAATACATGCATTGGATCAGATCTATACCTCCTAAGTATGCTCACATGAAAAACATTGTGTATTCGAGGCATTTCACTCGGTAAGGCTGATTTGTATGCCAATGGTCCTATCCTTTCAAAGATCTCATAGGGACCAATGTACCTAGGGCTCAACTTGCCCTTCTTGCCAAATCTCAACACTCCTCCAAGGTGAGACTCTAAAAAATACTTTATCTCCTACACTGTATTCTATATCCTTTTTGCGTTGATCTACATAACTCTTCTATCTATCTTGTGCTGCTTTATTCGAATTCGGATCAGTTTCACTTTATCCATAGTATCTTGTATCAATTCTGGGCCTTCTATCATTCTCAAACCTTCCTTATCCCAACAAAGAGTCGATTAACATTTTCTACCATACAATGCCTCATAAGGTGTCATACCGATACTATTTGATAGTGGTTGCTGTAAGCAAATTCAATCAAGGGTATGTACTGATCCCAAGCTCCTTAAAACTCCAATACATATGGTCTAAGCATATTCTCAACAGTCTTGATTATCCTCTCACTTTTCCCATCTGTTTGAGGATGAAATGCAGTACTAAAATTTAACTTCGTACCCATAGCCAACTGTAGACTCTTCCAAAACCTCTAAGTAAATCTAGGATCCCTGTCCGATACTATGGACATTGGAATCTCATGTAGTCTCATTACCTCATTAACATACCTCAGTGTCAACTGGTCTAATGAGATATTTTGTTTCACTGGTAAAAAATGTGCCAATTTAGTCAATCAGTCCACTACAACCTATAAAACATCATTTTGCCTCAGAGTCTTCGGCAATCCAATAATGAAATCCATTATGATTTCTTTCCATTTCCACTCCTGAATAGGTAACGAATGAAGCTTCCCAACTAGAGCCTAATGTTCAACCTTAATCTACTAACAAACCAAACATTTAGCTACATAATCTACTATTTGTTTCTTCAACCTTGGCCACCAAAAATGTTGCTTTAACGTATTATACACCTTGGTAATACCAGATCCATAACATAAATTGCTATATATGCATCCTCTAGAATTTCCTTTCTCAATTCATCCACATTAGGCACACATAACTTATGTTTTAACCACAATGTTTCATCTCTCAGTTCAAAGTTAGGATCTGGATTCATTTTAGATTTCTCAATCAGTTCACCATTTCAGGATCTTTACTCTGAACTCTTCTAGTCTTGTCATGCAACATTAGTCTCAATTTTAATGTAACAATCAAGGCTTCATTTTGCTTTAAATTTAACTCCACATTTAAAGCTCTCAATTGAATCAAGCTTGGTAACCTCAATAACTGAATCTGAGCTACATTGCTAGTTGACTTCCTACTCAATACATCTTCCACTACTTTAGGTTTCCTCAAATGATACTCAATCGTACAGTCATAATCCTTTGACAACTCAATCCATCTTCTCTATCCCATGTTCAACTCCTTTTGACTTAGCAGATATGTCAAGCTCTTATGATTAGTGTATATCTGGAATGTCTCTCTATATAAATAATGTCTCCATATCTTTAGAGAAAATACTACTGCTGCAAGCTCTAAATCATATACCAGATAGTTCATCTCGTGAGACCTTAATTGTCTCGATGCATAAGCTATCACCTTACCATAGTGCGTCAACACTCATCCCAATCCTTGATGCGAAGCATTACTGTATACCACACAATCACCAGCTCCCGATGGAATAGTCAACACTGGTGCTATAGTCAACCGTTTTTCAGTTCTTCAAAGCTTTTTTGACACTCATAATTCCATCTAAAAGCCACATTCTTTCTTACAAGTTTAGTCAAAAGGGCTGAGATCAAAGAAAAACCTTCGACAAACCTCTGGTAATATCCAGCTAATCCTAAAAAACTCCAAATTTTAGACACGTTCTGCATAGCCTCCCATTTCATTACTACCTCTATCTTCATTGGATCCACTTGAATACCTTGCCCATTTACTATATGACCCAAAAACATTGCTTGATCTAACCAAAACTCACATTTACTAAATTTAGCATATAATTATTTCTCCCTTATAATCTGTAGTATCACTCTTAAGTGCTCAGCATATTGTTCTCTGTTTTTTGAATACACCAAAATGTCATCGATAAATACTGTCACAAAGCGATCTAAGTAGGTCTGAAACACCTTATTCGACAATGTCATAAATGCAACTGGGATATTAGTTAACCCAAATGGTGTTACTAAAAACTCGTAAAGTCTATGCCTGCTCCTGAATGCATCATTTGGTACATCGGCTTCAACTATCTTCAGCTGATAATACCCAGACCTTAAATCCAATTTAGTAAACACTTGAGCTCCCTGCAACTGATCAAACAAATAATCAATTCTACGCAACGGGTACTTGTTCTTCACTATAACCGGATTTAGTTGCCTAATGTTCCTTATTTCTTCTCCACAAATAAAACTAGAGCTCCCTAGGGTGACACACTGGGTCTAATAAATCCTTTATCCAGTAACTTCTATAACTAAGTCCTTAACTCCAATTCCGTAGGTGACATCCTATATTGGGGAATAGATGTAGGAGTAGCACCTAGAACTAGATCAATTGTAAACTCTGTTTCTCGATCTCGAGGTAAGCCAGGTAACTCTATGGGAAACACATCCAGGAATTTCCTAACCTCAGGAATGTCCTGCATATTAAGCTCAGTTCAAGAATCGATGATGTGGGCCAAATAAGCCTTACATCCCCCTTGCATCAACTTCAAGGCACTCATAAATGAAATCAGCCTGGCTAGCATTACTTGGCTAATACTTCTGAACATTGCTCCTGGTTGATTAGGAGATTCAAATATGACCTCCTTAGTATAATAATTCATGATGTCCCTATGAGCAGTGAGTCAATCCATGCCTAGGATAACATCGATTTCCTTTAGCGGTAATACAATAAATTCTGCTTCCAATTTTGCCAGATCAATTCAAATCAAACACCTCTTGCAGACTTCTCCTACTATAGTGGTACTGCCTATCAGTTTACTTACCTTTAATCCACATCTCAATAACTCTCTATTACAATGCAACTTAGATTCCATATGCAATGCAATAAAAGAATGCGTAGATCCAGGATCTAGCAATGCATGAACCTTACATGTAAATATAAGTAACATACCTACAACGACATCTGGAGACTCTTAAGCCTCTTGTCTCATTAGGGCATAAACTTAGGCTTGAGACTGGGGTTAGTTGCTACATAACTCAATCCTAACAATACGACTCCTAGAACTCATTCTGCCTCTGCCATGGCCTCTCTATTCAAACGCACTGACTCGAATTTGCTTAACCGTGGTTTCTGTTGCCACACTTCCTCTCCTACCAGGCTGTGCTCTAAACACAACAGAACAATCCCTGACCTGATGTTCAAGTGAGCCGCACCAAAGGTAGGCTCCTGTCAACCCCCAACATTCACCACTGTGCTTCTTCCTATAATGCTCACAAGTCAGTAGTTAACCCGATACTATACCTCTGCTATTACCACTCTGAGATTCACTGGGCCTCTTCTGTCTAGACTCTGATCCATGTTCTGCCTTATTATCATTTAATGATTGCTCAATACGGATCGAGGCAGCTTTTAGTTCTATAAACAATACGGATCTGCACTTGTCTTCCTCAATAGGAATAAAGACAATAGCATTTCCCATCAGCTCATCGAACTTAACCTCATAGTCTACCACAAACAATCTACCCTACTTCAGATTTATAAATTCCTTCATCTTTCTATCCATGTCGATCTTGGCCATATAATTCTCCTTGAAAAACCTCAAGAAGTCTTCCTATATCAGACCACAAGGCCTGATGGTACTGCCTGGAATAGTTTTCTACCATTGGCAAGATGGGCCTTGCAGTAATGAAACTGCATAGTTGAACCTCTCGTCCGACTTACAATCCATCTAGTCAAAGATCCTTTCCATTCTTTCTAACCATCCCTCGACCTCTATAGGGTCTGTACTTCTGTAAAATTCCATCTAGTCAAACCTCTTTCCATTCTTTCAACTGCATAGTTGAACCTCTCGTCCGACTTACAATCCATCTAGTCAAAGATCCTTTCCATTCTTTCTAACCATCCCT
>JAOSBN010140003.1:0-26418 GCA_027563595.1 Erythroxylum suave | reverse complement strand
TGCATGAACATAGCCAAACAATTTTAAACACCCCTAGCCCGTTCCAAATTACTATCTTACCCTTCCCATCGGTGATGGGATGTTACAATACTCCAAAGCATTTTGGAGGTATCATTTTCTAACAAATTCATTTTTCAATTTGGCCTTGGTTAGTAAGCAGACTTGTGACTTAACCTGAAACACGATTCTCTCAGTATTTAAATCAAGGTATTACTTTATAAAGAATTTTTTAGACTAAATATTGGCAACAATTCGAGCTATTATTGGAGAGGAATTTGGTCAAGAAAAATTTTGTTAGTTCATTGGGTATGATTACATATTGAGACGAGAGAAAATATCTTAGTTTTTAAAGATCCACAACTGCTAGATAATATTAATATGTTAATTAGCCTTAATCCTCATCCTAAACATAAGTTTGTCGAATGTTGGATCTATTCTAACTAGTTATTCAATATGGAATGTAGAGTTAATATTGGCTTTATTGATATTGAGAATATTTTTCTAATTTGTGAGGTTGTAGGTAAATAAGATATTCATATTTTCTTAAAATCCTTGTATGTTAGAAACAATTGGGATGTGTTAGGAAGTATCAAATATGCTTAATTGGTTCCAATTAGTGACATCTAGCTGTGATAAAAAGATTGTTTCTTATTATCTCATGTTATGTTAGAGATGGTGGTTTGTTCATGACCAAGCAATTTGAGATTTTAAAGTTCAAATTATGATTATGTTGTATGAATGATTACTTCTATTTTACAATAATGAGAAAGAATGTAACGACAAAAGAATGTGGCATCATCTAATCCTTCCATAATTCATGTTATTGTGAGATGATAAAAGTCTTTGATAGGAAATTAAAAGTTAAATTATAATACAAGAACCTTTGCATCTTCAAGAGGGGTTGATAGTGGTTGAGTGATTTTTTTCCTTCTTTTAGAGATTGTGATCCCAATCTAATTAAGTATCTTGGAATCAAAAAGGCCTTAAGTTTGCTAAAGTTGAAAATTTTTGGTAATGTTATTATTAATAGCGATGCTCAAACTATCACTCATATGATTTCTAGTTGTTATGTCTTTATCTCTCCCAATCATTAATGATATTTGCATGCTAAAGTAGTCAATCACAAATGTTATCTTTAGTTTTGTCAAACAATCAACAAATTATATCGTTGGCACTTTTATGAAAATATTAGGTTCAGTGTAGGATGATAGGGTGTGGAATGTCACTTTTATTCTAAATAAATTAATAAAGATTTTCTTTGAAAAATTCTTAAATTAAAAAAAAGAATTAAATAAAAAGAAATCAAATTATTTAGTGCACAATATCAATGTGGTCATGTTTGATTTTTTATTCAAGGACGGATTTGCATAACGGTAAAATTGAAATACTATAAAAATTTAAGTGCTTTTTAGATAATTTTATGACAAGTTTAGTCTTGTAAACTAACAAAAGAGAAAGAGTGAGGGAGCCGAAGAAATTGAAATTACGAAGCATTTAAAATATAGGGGTATAAACTACAAATCATATGAACAAATTTGAAAAGTAAGAAACTTTTATAAACAAAGCAACGATAATTCCAGTGTCAACAACTCCACTTTTCTCATTCTAACATTTCTCCCATCCCCAACACTGTCCCGGGAATATTGGATTGGACTAATTGTATGTAAGAATTTCCTTTTTGTTGTAAGAAGACTTGTTCCTTTTATCTTTAATTAAGAGAAAGATCTTTCTCGTCTTAGATTCATTGCACATCCATCAAAAAATTGGTGAGTTTGGGTTTCTTTTCTGATAAGAAGGCACTTTTAGTTTTTCCCTTTCTTTTTTTTGTAGTTATTCCACTTATATCGCTATTTAGTGTACCCATAGTTTCCATTTTGCATGCCAACCATCTGTTTTGATTTATTTTTCAATGTATTGTTTTGTAATTTATGTAACTCAGATAGAAAAACATGGACTTTCGGTTTAGAAAAACATGGACTTTCAGTTTGCTTTTTATGATTTCTATTTCTTTATGGTAGATATGACAACTCTTATTATTCATTTTCTTGCTTTCTTATTTATATGATTGGATTTCAAAAATTTGTTAGTGCTGAAACTAAATTTTAAACATAATGAAGGTTAAGCAAGCAACTCAAGCGAAGAAGGAATTGTGGATAACTTTTAGTCTTCTTTTTGATAAGCTAGCAATGTTTGTATAGAGTTTCAATCAATTTCCTAGCATTTGGAGGAACAAAAAGGAATGGTGGTTACTAAAGTAGGAGATAATCACATATTTTGTTTTTAATTCATTACTTCCTTTTTCCTTTTTTTCTTTAAAATTTTTTTCTTTATAGTTTAAAAGGTGTTCCTTTCAGAAGTTTAGGGAAGGAGTTTAAATATAAAACACTTATCTCTACATTTTTTCTATGATTTGAAGAACAATGATGTTCAAAATTTGTGGGTAAGGTCAAATGCTAGCATGATGGCTTTAGTATCTAGGCTATAAGCCTAAAATGTTAGAATATAGGTTCTTGCTTTATTTGCTTTTGTTATACTTATATAGTGGATTTTTTTTCAGTAAATCAAAATGTGAGAAGGAAAGCATTGGCTGATGTACACAATGTTCAAAGAAAATTTTCCAAAATATGACATGCGATGGCTCTAAACTAATGTAAGTGGCTTTGTATATGACATTGTGTCTTAAGTTGGCACGAGCACTATTTTACATTTTGTTCCTGTCTCATGATGCCATTTGTAATATACAAGCATTAAATTTCACCTTGTCTCTTCTTAAGATGATGGGTAAATAAATATCTCCTTGATTGTAGAATTTTGAAAGAAATTATTACTTTTTGGAAGATAATATGTGTTATATTTGTATAAATATGGGAGAACCATTCTTTCTTTTAAAGAAAGACATTTTCTTTTGAAACAAGAGGGTATGGAAAATATCAAAAGAAAAAGCCACTTTATTTCTCTTATTATATCTAACTTATACACGAGTATAATCTTTTCTAATACTACTAAAATTACTAGATTTTTCATTTATGCTAACTTATCCAATATATAGTATATCGTATCTTATCTACTAGAAGATAATCTCCTAAGCTAACTAAACTTATCTAAAATAATTATCCAACACTCCCCCTCAAGTTGAGGAATAGATGTTTATCATTCCAAACTTGCTTAGAATTGTCTCGAATCTGAGTATAGGAATGATCTTTATGAAGATATCAACTTCCTGTGCTTCGTAGGGATATAACATAAATCAACGCCCCCTTCTTCTATTTCACATTTAATAAAACTCCTGTCAATTCTAACTATTTTGTTTGATCATGTTGAACTAGATTAGTCACTATACTAATGGTTGATTTACTATCACTGAAGACTTTTGCAAGATTGGAAGTGATGTTCTTGGGTCGCAATAAATTTTTTCATATGTCTCCCTCTGAAGAGAGGTATTGGTGAAGTATGGTTGTTTTTTGAAAAAAGTAACATCATATGAGGCAAAGAATTTGTTTGTAGAAGGTGAGAAACACTTATAACCCTTTTGAGTGGAAGAGTACCTAACAAACACAGAGTTAATAGCTCATGGCTCAAGTTTGCTTCTACTAGGTTGACTGTTGTGTATGAAAACATTACACCTAAAGACTTTAGGAGGAAGAGAATTAAGGAGCTTAATATGACAAAATTGTTATAGAAGAACACCTAATGGGGTTCAGAATTGAAGAGTTTTTGAAGGAAGATGATTTATCAAGTATGAGGTAGTTCAAACAGCTTCTTCCTAATAGGAATTTGGAATAAAGTTGGTAAACATCATTGATCGAGCTACCTTTAAAAGATGACGATTCTTTCCCTTCACTATCCAATTTTATTGTGGGGTATAAGCATAAGAGCTCTAGTGAATGTTCCCATTTTCACTAAGATATTGAACAAAATCAATTGAAAAATATTCTTTCCTATTGTCTTTATGTACTACTTAAATAAAGGTCTGGAATACATTTTTGATAAGTTTGTGGAACTGTTTAAAGATATGATTAGCTTCATATTTGTCTTTCATTAGATATACCCAACATACCCTTGTATGATCGTCATTGAAACTTATAAACTAACGAGTACTGATTAGACTTGTAACTCATATTTGAGGGTATATATGAGTGTATGAGATAAGTATGTTTTTCTTTATTTTGCAATAACACATTGTAAATAATATAAAGATATCTGATCTTTATTGATGAAAAGGTCTGGATATAAGATTTTCCAATATGGGAAATTGGGATTACCAAGGCATTGATGTCATAACATAACATTAGAATTTGACACAACTGAAAGGGAAATCGTATGTGATGATATAGATTCAATAGGAGTTTAGTAAACTCTATCTTTTTCCTCAGCATTGCTAATCATCTTCCTCAAACAACGGTCCTGAAATTCGCAATGAGATGGAAATAACATCAAGTATAGTCCATGTCCTTAGTTAATTGACTAACAAATAGTAGATTATAAATTAACTTAGGCACATAGAGAGCATCATTTAATGTTAGTTTTGGCAAACAAACTCTCCCTTGACCAATAGCTAGTGACCCTTTCCATCTGTGACCCAAACATTAACTTTCTGGTTACATGACTCATATTTTTCAAAGACGTTCAAAGACCCAGTCATATGGTCTGATGCACCTATGTCCACTCAAGAAATCGTGACTGAGGGACTTTGATAATAATGATTGACACGGGTTACATTTATGCACTAGTGTTACAGTAGAGGTTTGTTGGTCATGTGAGTTTTTCTCAGTTGTGATTTTTATCTAATTCAAGAGTTACTGAAGTAATTCAATCTGCTGGGGGGACAGCTTTATCCCTATGGATTTGCTAATATCAGATTCTGCTACATGTGCTGCTCTGTATTTTGTTATGGTTTCCTATATAATTTCCAATAGGTCTCATAGGTATTATTTTTTTGGTTTCTTTCTCTCGAGTTTGATAAGTAGACTCCTTTCGAGAGTTTGCCGCTAAAGCTAAGCCTTGTGATGTTTGCTCAAAAGTGTGTGAGGTAAAGCAAGACCTTTTTCCTACTCTCTTTCCTACGAACCTCAACAAGTGTTCCTTGCATTGATGGCAACGGTTTTAAACCAAATAACCTTCCTTAAACTTAATCATGTCAACCATTAAGTCCCTGCAAGAAATCAAAAACTCTCTCCTTCTCTAATAATTTTTCATACTTCTGGACATCAGTATAACACTCCCAATTTACTATATAAAATAGATCCACCTCCTGCTATAATTCAGTTAGTGAGTTATAAGACTCGATAATAGGTATATTACCTTGGTGTAGTATTTATGATTTTTTATCTGATTTAAAAGAATTAAGAAGTGTTTTCCAAATCGAAATAAATTTCTTGGACAACCTTCTAGATTTCTCTTGGAATTTTTTTGAATAGGTAGGTTCTTCCTATTTTTGGCTCTATTGAATTTAGAAGCCAAGCCATGATAATAAAATTCTTAGCATCCCAAGCACCGTAAGTGATTGTTGATTCATGTGGTTGAGGAATTTCCCCTGCTAGATATCCAGCCTTACCTCTTCCTTTGATTATGAGTGTGACTGATTGGCACCATTGTCAAAAATTCATTCCATTTAATCTATATTATATGATTTACAGTGAAAGATTATCAACAAGAGGAAATGATGTTTTGGTTGAAGGTATTACATAACTAGGTGTTTGAGATGAGGTTTTAACTTATTAAAGGAACCGAAGGTTGGTTGAACTCTAGCCATGATGTAGCTAGAAAAGAAAAGGCTACCAAAATTGGTAGCCTTGATACTATAAAATAAGAGTGTATGGAAAATATCAGAAGAAAAAGCCACTTTATTTCTATAATTATATGTAATTTATACACGAGTATAACCTATTCTAGTATTACTAAACTACTAGATTTTTCATATATACTAACTTATCCAATCTATAGTATATCTTATCTTATCTTCTAGAAGATAATCTCCTAAGCTAGCTAAACTTATCTAAAATAATTATCCAACACTTTTCTCGAAATTTAAATATGAGAAAGATTGAGCCCAAGTTTATTACATAAATTGGCGACATTTTCATAACTTTTATTGTATTTTTTGACTCCTAACTCTAGCTTTTGTGCTTAAATTGATTCTTGAATGTGTGCTTTTATTTTATGTAGTTTGAAGCTAAAAATTGTTACAAATCAGTATTCATTGCACTAATTAATTTTCTGAGAACAATTGATATTGTAAACTACCTTTTTTTATTGTAGGAGACTCTAGGAAAAGGAAGTCAAAAAGAAGACGTGGAATGAAAGAAGGCTGAAGTGAAGTCAATGATACAGAAAGTTCGCTGTCACGAAGTGCATCTATTGTCATGGAGAAACATGCAGAATCCAAGCTAAACTTTTGCGAAAAGTTCATCACAGCGAATGAAGGGAAAAGTTCACCACAGTGAAGATTAATTCTTTCGCCACAACGAAGGAGCAAGCGACAGAGCAAATCCTTTCGGGAAAGGTTTGCCACGATGAAAAACAATCATCGCCACGGTGAACCTTTGAAAACCCAAACCAATTTTGGAACAATCACACACTGTTCGACCCGACCCAGCATCTTTCATTTAAAAACCTACCATATTAGGTTGTAGCCGACAGAGAATGGAGAGGAGAATACAGAGAAGGAAAAAAGCTCACACTCTTGACTCTTCCTTCCGCTTCACTGTCATCGATCATCTTTTTCCATTTTATCTATCGCCACATTCATTATCTACTACTACTACCATGGATGCTTTTGGTGGGTTTCCAGTTGTGAGTTCTCCCCAAGCAATGATTGGCTATGTACCGGTTCCTCTTGAAGATGTAGCAATGACTTTATTTCAATGGGCTTCAAAGGGGAGTAGTTTGTTCTTATTTAACCACATTGTTGTGAACTCCTGAGTTAGGATTTATGCTTTGTAGTTGGATTTTCTTGATTATAGTTTAATCAAGTATTGAACAATGAATTGTGATATTGGGTTTGTTGATGTAGAACTTGGAGCTTAAATATATGAAGTCTCCTATATGTCATTTTGTGATGTTGATAATTCTCTTTTTTCTACCTAGTTGTATTCAATATTGAGATGATACTTGATCACCAAATTGGCCATTTGCATTAACTTACTCTTGGCACTCACTAAGATGCATTAAACAAGGTTTTAAGAAATGGAGTTCATTGTTTAAAACCTTGGACTTAAAGAGTTCTTTAAGGTTATTCATTTGGAAACTTAGTGATTTTTACTCCCACAAAGATTTATTTTGAACTATGATAGCCAAAGCTCATTTTTCAAGAGGATTTTATCATATTTGATCTTTGTTTTGACTTTCCATTTCTTATTCCCAAAAATCCAAAAACTATCTTTTTACACACTTCGCTTTTTAAATAGTTTAATTTTGTTAGTTCTCTAAAGAACCAAAACCCCCCTTCCTAACCAATTTAGTTGCATTTTAATGACATTTAGGCTGGATTTGATCCATTGCATTAGGTTCCAATTAAGTGAGACAACCCGAGGTTGCATCTTATATTGCAATCCTTGGAATTTAATTTTTGATTCAACCTCCAAGGGTAAAACTGAAAGACAAAGAGGATCAAAATGGTGTTGTTGCTAGGGAACTAAGAAATTGGTTTTCTTTAGGTTAGCTGTTGTCATTTTTATTTCTCATTGAGTTAGGAACCTTTTCATCTACATTCCTTTTTACATGGTTTAGTGTTATATTTTTCAATAGTATACGATTTTTATTTTCCTTTGCATAGTTTTAAAATTTTGAAAACACAAACACAAGAATACTATCATAGTTGGACTTTTTATATTTAGCATTCTTTTTACACTTGGATAGTTTTTAAATCTTTTTGATTACCATTTGAGCCAGGCATACATAGTTTCATACATACTTTCACATACCATGCACTTGCATCCATCACATCTCATCTTTTATTTGACTTTGGGTGCTTACGAGTAAATTTTGTTACTTTTTATTTACCTTTGAATTGTTCTTGTGCATGCCTCGGAAAGCAAAACTCCTACCTTTTTATCCTGAAATCGAGAGACATTTGAGAAAAATCAAAAAAGAAAGAATAGCAAGAGAGAGAAGTAAGGGGTTAGTGGAAGAAGAATCAAGTGAGCAAGATAGTGAGAGCAACCTTGTGGAAGGAGTGAGTATGGTCAAAAAGCCAGCTTTTCTCCAAAACCCTAACTTTCATGTTAACCAACCTAGGAATGGTGATAATGGAGGTAATGGGGAGCATGAGAGAGTAGGTGAAAATAATGGGAATCAAAGGAGAAGGACTATTAGGGAAGCAACAACTTCTGATGTGAATTATGACTCATTCACTACTACTTGCCCTAATTTTGATGTTAATTTTGAAGTTAAGGGATTACTCATTAATTCTCCTCCTAAATTTCATGGCTTGATAGGAGAGGATCCCTACATGTATTTGCAATCCTTATCCATGATTTTTCAGGGTATGAAACAAGTGGGAGCTTCACTTTATCAAGTGCTATGGAAGGTTTTTCACCTATCTCTGGAAGGGAAAGCAAGAGAGTGGTACATGAGTCTTCCAAGGCATGTAGCGAATGCCTACCGTAGCTGGGTCAATCTGAGGAAGGTTTTCTTAGAAAAGTACTTTCCAGCTTCCCGCACTTCATCAATGAGGAAGGAGATTTACTCAGCATGCCAGGATTATGATGAGTCTGTTTATGACTACTAGAACCGCTTCCAAGATTTGTTATCTAAATGCCCCCACCATTAAATACCGGATGGGTAGTTAGTACAATATTTCTACGATGGATTGAAAAGTCAAGATAAGGCATGTTAGATGCAGCATCGGGAGGTTCATTGATTGATCTTACAGCTTCGGAAGCATGGGATTTGATCAAGAAGATGGCTCTAAATCCTCAACAGTATAGTGTGAGAGAAACCCGAGGAGTGCATGAGTTGGGAACCACAGCAGCTCACTCTAAAAGAATGGAGAGTTTGGAGTCGAAAGTTGACTTTTTGGAGAGCAGAGTCATATCACAATTATCCTTCATCACTGCCGAGCTGAAGAATATGAATGTATATTGCCCGACATCTTCTATGGGATCTCCTAGCACCTAACTGTGATAGTTGTGGATCAGCGATGCACATATCCAGTGTTTGCCCCAGTCGGTTTGAAGAAATGTCTGCAATGTATCCAAGAAGACTAAATTAGAAATGGGACCCCTACTCTAACACTTATATCGAGGGATGGAAGGCAAACACTAGGTTTAGATGTAGTAATGAAGAAGGAAGAGTTCAAAAAAAATTTCAACAAGGGGAAGGAGCTGGTAGTTTCACTAACTAGTTCCCTAACCAACAGCAAATCATGACTGTCCCACCTAAGGAGGATACCAACCAACTGCTGCAAAATATGATGACTTTGATGAAGGATAAGCGAAATTCAAACCATAATCAATTCAATGCCAATACTTCTCTGATTCAGTAAGATTCTTCAAAAAATGCTATTCAATGCCTTCAAAAAGAGAATGGAGCAATGGGAGACAAAAGCAGAGAACATCAACTCTTTTGTCACTCAACTGTCAAACAATATCAGTGAGAACCAAGCAAGAAACAGTCGAACCATTCCTTCAAATACTATAATGAACCTAAAAATCTAAACGCAATTGCTCTCCGAAGTGGGAAACAAGTTAGGTTTAATCATCAAGAGGACTAAGAATGTGATGAGGAGATTGATAGTGGAGAATTGCCTTAACCCAAGAACATCATTAAGAATTTCGAAAGGAAAAAGAACTTTTGAGTGAAAGGAAGTCTGAATCAAAGAACAAAGGAGCTGCTTCAGAAAGTTCCAAGGAAAAAGCACCAACACATGAGCATGGGGAATCAAGGAAGCATGAAGGCCAAGGTAAGGAGGTAAACATTCAAGACCTACCTTTTCCTAATTCATATTTAATGAGCAAGAGTATGACTAACATTAAACATGAGAAAGATATTATTCATTTTGGAAAAGTTGAAGTCAACGTCCCTTTGCTTGACTTAGTGAAAAGACCATATGCTAAATATCTTAAGGACTTATGCATAATCAAAAGGAAGTTTAGGCCCAATGAGAGAGTCCAAGTGAGCTCTTATGTGTCAGCCCTTTTCAAACCCCAAATACCTATCAAGTGTCAAGACCCTGGATCTTTCACCATTCCATGCATAATAGGAAAGTTACTATAGGAAGGGCTTTGTTAGATCTAGGGGCAGCAATCAATGTGATGCCTAAGTCTATTTATCAATCATTAGGAGTTAAGAGTCTAAAGTCGACATCTAGCATGTCACAACTGGCTGATAGATCTTATACATCCAGTGGGGATTATAAAGGACATTTTAGTCCAGGTCAAGGGTTTAGTTTTTCCTACTGATTTTTAAGTGCTTGATATGTCTTTTGAAGTTGTACAGGATACATCTTTGATTCTTGGCCAACCATTCTTAAAGACTGCTAGAACTATGATTAGTATGAAAGAAGGTAAGATCACCATAGAGGTAGGAGATCAATAGGTGATCTTTAATATGTATGAAGCTATGAAACACCCCCATGAGGACTATTCTCTCTTAGGAGTGAATATGCTTGACATTGTTGTTGATTATGCATGCGTTGAGTTTGAACTGGCAATGAACCCATTAACTAATGATTCCTTTGAGGAAATATTTTTTGCTGATGTTTTAGGTGAACTGCGAAGAGTGGATGTTAGCACAGAAGTAGCAAGTGGTCAAGTTACTTTGCCACGGTATGGCTATGAGCCAAATGTCCCCCGAGAGTTGAAAGATCCGCCATAAGCAATAGGTTGTTTCTTTTCCTTCATTTACAATGTACTCTTGCTTCATGATTGAAGATGACATTGTTATGCATGAGTATGTTGACTAAGTGTGGGGAAGAAACTACTTCAATAGGATTAGGTTTAGTTTTTAGTAGGGTTTAGGTTTAGTTGTTTTATTTCAATAATTCATCTTCCCTTTGAATTTTGAGTTTTAGTAGATGCATGACACATTTTCTATAATAGAGGAAATTAGTGTAGATGATGAATTACATTTGGCTTATATGATGATTAAGGACTTACATATGAGCTGAGTATCTAGTCAAAAAGTATTTTTGTCTCTCGGGAAAACTTCATCGAGGCGTAGCATATTTCACTACGGCGAACTTTTCATTTGCCGCAGCATGAATTAGTTTTATCGCCATGGTGAACTGCAGTCTTCGCTGCAAAGTACGTTAATTCTTTTTCCGCAGCAAACACCTTCGCCACGGCGAAAAACCTTCAACACCAAACCCCGTCAGGGACATTTTCCTTTTTACCCTTAATGTTCTTCTTACCTTTTAGTTACCCTCTGTCTTTTTCGTCATTTTCTTCCCCCTCTTCTCTACTTACTGCCCTCTTCTCCCTCTTTCATTTTCATCTTTCTCACTCATTCTTCTCATCCGCGATTACCTTGCGACCTTACCCTTGTTCTTATCCTCCTTCAGCCATTTCGTGTGAGTGGATAGTGTCCACGTCTCCGCCACCTTTTTGTAAGTATTCCCTCTTTGTTTCGTTCTTTCTTCACTTAATTTCTAAGGTTAGGGTTCATTCGCCACAGCAAGGAAACCAATTCTTTCACTACGGTGTGGCGAGACTGACGTGTTGTGCCACTGCAAGGAATTTATTATTTGACGCGACGTCAAGAGTGCAGTTTTCACTGCGACGAACGCCAATTTCGCTATGACGTGAAGAGTGTAGTTTTCTCCACAACGAAAGCCAATTTCTCTGCAGCGTGAAAAATGCAATCTTCGTCGTGACGAAGGACCAATTTTGCCATGGCGTGCTTTCCAGGTTTTGATTTTTAGTGAATTGTGTTTATTACTCATGTTTATTTTTCCTTGTCTTCTACAGGAATATGCCTCAAACTAAGAACGCCACCCGTTACTCCACGCCTACCCCCTTTAGCTCCTCCGCTTCTTCCCATCATTCTAATTCCACCCAATCCTCCCATTTCAAATCCTCCCGTCCCTTCCATTCCTCCCCTCACTCTGATCCTCCCGCTAATTCTGATTATTCTGATCTAGCCGCAAAAGTAGAGGCTAGGCCTTTCCATAGGGAGTGACCCTTTCCCTTAACTCCCCATAACCATTGTTTTGTTTGCCAACTGGTCCAATCCCAGCTCACGGGCTTAGTCCAACATCGGGACTAGGGCAACGACAAATTTGTTCGCCACTTTTACACCTATGCCTGCCTCCACAAAACCATAGACATTAATTTCTGTGGTGTAACAGTTCCTTTCGCTTTTACCACCGCCCAAATCCGCACACACTACAATCTTCCTCCCATCTTTGTTGCCATTATGACCAACTCATCGAAGATTATCCCTAGGATGATGTCATTCATAGACTCTGTCCTGAGGGTACCCAATGGAATCAACCCCACATTTATCAACGCTACCTCAAGCATTCCGATCTTTGCCCTGAAGCTTGTCCTTGTCTTCATCTTGTCAGCAAAAATATCATTCCTACCTTCCACCTCACCTACATCACCAACCAGCAAGCTTTATAGTTATAGCTTCTTATGGTTGGTCACCCGGTTGACATAGCCAATGCCATTGCTTCCGGCCTCCACTGTTCCATCACGAAAGCCAAGCTTACCCACTCCATCATCTTTGCACACCTCATCACCGACACATTCCGGGCTCATAACATTCCAAAATACCCTAATGATAGCTATTTTGACCTAGCCCTGCTGTTTCGGTACATTTGACTTAAACAGCCTCAACTCCCGCCTCCACCACACCTACCCCACTCCCTACCCCTTCCACCTACTTTCCTGTTGTTGATGCCACCCAAATTGAGGCCTTGCCTCGCTCGCTCCGACTTCACCTGTGCCTATCACTCTGCAGTCCCTCAATGGCCAGGTAAAGGGTTTATCTACTGACCTGGCTACCCTCTGGGACACTCTTCATCAGGCCATAGCCGAGCAGGAGCGAGATCAGAGATATCGACGACAGATGGATACGTTGCTTGCCTAGCACCTACATTTTCATCTTCCTTCTGATGAAGATGACTCATTTCTTGGTGCTGGCCAATCGGGAATAGCTCCTGCAGATGCTGGGGATGATCCCACGGTGGATTAGTTCGAATGCTTTTTCTTGTATTTTTCTGGTTCATTTGTCGGATGCTCGGTTCATTTGTAATGTCCAACTTTTTGCACATCATTTATATCTACTTCATTTTGTTATTCCATTTATTGTTACTACACCTTTCCCTTTCACTTCCTTTATTTCTATCCATTGTTCTTATGTTTGATTATTTCACATTGACGACAATATAAAGTTTAAGTGTAAGGGAGGTTTTCCCATATTACAACTATTGTTTGTGCTTCACTATTGGCCATTTAAATGTTTGTGTTAGTCAATTGTGAAAAATTTTAAAAGAAAACATGGTGATTGTTGCAAAAATAGATGATCTTCGCCGCAGCAAACTCAATCTTAGCCACGGCCATATGCATGATTTTCGCCGCGGTGAAACCAATATTTTAAAGAAGATCTTCGCCGTGGTGAATTCATTCTTCTCCGAGGCCATATGCATGATTTTTGTCGTGGTGAACCTTGGTTTCACTGTAGCGCAATATTTTTAAAAGAAGTAATATTCTTATAATTTTTCCTCCATTCAAGGATTCTCCCCGATTAGATTCTCGTCACTCTTGTATCTCAAAGCTTTTATAAGTTTCAAAGTGATTCTTAAGTTTTTGAAAATACCTTCCATTCTTTAAATGATAGTTGGTTTTTGTCTAATTTCATTTTAAATGTTTTCAACACAAAGTAAGTGAAAGTATGTGGACAAAGTAGCACTTTATGATTTTAAAACTTGAGATTGTTCATTAAGATATTAACCTTGTTGGAAGGATTTTTGGGCCTGCATTTTCTAATTTTTATGTGTATCTGCTTATTTCACATCTCTCTAGAACTTGCTTCAATTCTTAATCAAAGCTTTATGAACTAGAATTTTGTTAATATGATAGAGGCATTCTTTCACAACCCTTTGACCCAAACACCATCCCATAAACACCTATCCATTGCTAGCCCCTTGAGCCATAATTTATGAGCACATGCACTGATCATTATATGATGTCAATAGTTTATTTTATATTTTCTTTTAGTTAACTCATCTTTATATGGTGTAAGTAGTTTATTTTGTATTTTTCTTTCAGTTATTTCAAGAAATTGAAAAAAAACTGAAAAACAATACATATATATATATATATATGTTCTCAAAAGAACTTTTTCCCATAAATAATAAAAAAGTTGTTATTATCATTTGTGTAAACATTGTCTTACTGTTGACATCTATTTCATAATTTTAGTGAATGCGCTCATATTTGTTTCTTCTTTCGTTCATTCCATCCATTTAATCTAGCTTTCCATGTATTACAACCTTGAAAAGTCCTCTTGATTTTTGAAATCGTAGTTCTTGTAGTGGAGAGGTAGAATTATTACAAGCTTATGGTAGAGAATGGATCCCAAAACAAGTGAGATGAGAGTAAAAACCTTACCTTGAGTGAAATCTCTTTTGCTCAATCTCTCGGATTAATTGCTTAAAGTGTTTATTTTCTTAGCATTCTTCTAGTCTGCTTGGATTGATTTATGAGAAAGTGATTTTTGCAAATTTCCTACTTTTACTTTAAGCATGGTTGACATTTTTCTTCTGCACCTGTGTCTCTTTGACTCTTATAAACTTTGTCCAGGTGTACAAAGGTCTAAGTGTGGGGGAATTTGATTGATCCCAAGTTTATTACATAAATTGGCGACATTTTCATAACTTTTGCTGTGCTTTTTGACTCCTAACTCTAGCTTTTGTGCTTAAATTGAGTCTTGAGTGTGTGCTTTTATTTTATGTGGCTTGATGGTAAAAATTGTTACAAATCAGTACTCATTGCACTAATTAATTTTCTGATAACAATTGATACTGCAAACTACCTTTTTTATTGTAAGAGACTCCAGGAAAAGCAAGTCAAACAGAAGACGTGGAACGAAAGAAGGTTAAAGTGAAGTCAACGCTATAGGAAGTTCACCGTGGCAAAGAGGATCTGACGCCATGGTGAAACACGCCGAATCTAGGCTGAGCTTTTGGCAAAAGTTTGCCGCGGCGAAGGTAGGGAAAAGTTCACCATGACGAAGATTAATTCTTTCGCTGCGGTAAACGAGCCAACAACAGAGCAAAATCTTTTAGGAAAAGTTCGTCGTGGCCTCGAACCTTCGACAACTCAAACCAATTTTGGAAAAATCATACACTGTTCGACCCGACCCAGCATCTTTCGATTAAAAAGCTAGCATATTAGGTTGTAGCTGATGGAGAATAGGAAGGAGAACACAGAAAAGAACAGAAGCTCACACTGTCAACTCTTCCTTCCATTTCACTATCATCGATCATCTCTTTATTTTTTATCTATCGCCGCATTCATTATTTGCTGCTGCTGCTACCATGGATTCTTTTGGTGGGTTTCCAGTTGTGACTTCTCCCGAAGCAATGCTTGGCTAAGCACTGGTTCCTCTTGAAGATGTAGCAATGACTTGAGTTCAATGGGCTTGAAAGGGGAGTAGTTTGTTCTTATTTAACCACATTGTTGTGAACTCCTAGGTTAGGATTTATGCTTTTTAGTTGGATTTTCTTGATTATAGTTTAATCAAGTGTTGAATAATGAATTTTGTTATTGGGTTTGTTGATGTAGAACTTGGAGCTTGAATATATGAAGTCTCATATATGTCATTTTGTGATGCTGATAATTCTCTTTTATCTACCTAGTTGTGTTTGATATTAAGATGATACTTGATCACCAAATTAACAATTTGCATTAACTTACTCTTGGCACTCACTAAGATGCATTCAACAAGGTTTTAAGAAATGGAGTTCAACCTTGGACTTAAAGAGTTCTTCAAGGTTATTCATTTGGAAACTTAGTGATTTTTGCTCCCACAAAGATTTATTTTGAACTATGATAGCAAAAGCTTATTTTTCAAAAGGATTTTCATATTTGATCATTATTTTAACCTTCGATTTCTTATCCCCAAAAATCCAAAAAATATCTTTTTAGACACTTCCTTTCTTAAATAGTTTAATTTTGTTAGTTCTTCAAAGAACCAAAACCCCCCTTCCTAATCTATTTAGTTGCATTTCATGACATTTAGGCTAGATTAGATCCATTTCATTAGGTTCCAATTAAGTGAGACAACTTGAGGTTGCATCCTATATTGCAATCCTTGGAATTCAATTTTTGATTCGACCTCCAAGGGTAAAATCGAAAGACAAAGAGTATCAAAGAACTACAAATTACATGTTAAATGGATAGAACAATTTACTTCCTTTTTATTATTTTGAATTTTATCTTAATACTTCATACATCATGTAGAAAGCTTTCTAAGTCACACGCTCATTTCAATTTTTCAGGTTAGTACTAAAAGTAGGTTAATTACATGTTATCCTTCACTGGGTTTCGTGAGTGATTTAGTTTTATATTCTCTTTTGTATGTTTGGAAGCTATGTTCTTCTGAAATGGACTATATGAATTTTATTTCTTATTTCAATGAACATTTATAGTACGCATTACTGCAGTGAAACGATGATGGAAAACAAGTCCTATTAGCAAGAATTCAGCTGAACAAGCATAACAGAAAACATAGAACTTTAGACTAGCTTAGAAGTTGAAAATTATAGTGAAAAAAAAGAGAGAACAAGAGAATATAATTGGAAAAAAAGAGAATAAAAGAGATAATAACTAAGTGACTTGCTATAATATCAATTAATAAAACAAAAAAATGGTTTGTACAAATAGTTAATGAATTATAAATAAATTCCTACAACAGTTACGTTCCTGAGTAGAAAAGAAACTAAATATGAATCTTAACTAAAAAGGAATTTAATCTATGGTTTGGATGAGATTCCTATTATTAATATAGGTGTTTCATGTTCCATATAAATAACTAAAACTTATACTTTTGCTGCTAACATAGGTTTGGCCAAATTAATTATTATTTGTTGGTCCAGCATCAATTAGTTAGGACATGGAAGAAATGCTACTCTTTTGATACAAGACTGTTTTTTTATGGGTGACCAATGAAAGGCGTCCTTTTTCTGTGTTTTCTAAAAGAAAAGTCATAAATGCTATAAAAGAAGTTGTTCATCTAGTATATGGTAGCCAAATTAGTAGTTGTAATGGAGAATATGTTTGGATTTTTATTTCGAATTTTCTTCCTAGAAAAATACAAAAAAATAGTTTCCAATTCTTATTAATGTTTTTGTAGACTTCCTTGCTGTGAAATTTTATAATCAAAACTAGTGAACTAATTTAGGATAAACTAAAACTAAAGGGAGTTCTGATCTACCTAGGATTCATTAAATAGAATGTCAACATTAGCTAAATACATTTAAAAGTTATTTCATCAACAAGGAAATTCATTTATTCCTTTAAAGTCTTGATTATAGTGAAATTATAAGTTTTATTTGTAGTTTATAGTCCTATTTTGTTGTTGTTAAGTTAAGCGATGAGTGCATTAGGTGCTTACTAATCCTGAAAATAATAGGTCTTGAAATAATAAAGCCCCGATCAAATAATTAGAGAGTTGAATCTAAGATTAGTAGTTGTGAATCCATCTTTAACAATGGTAGGTATTTGCATTTTCATTGACTAACTATCATTTTCAAAATGTTAATTCTTAAAAAAGATCCAATATTTTATTTTTAATGGGAAATGGATTGAGCCACAAAATTTGTTTAATGATAACTAATGTTTCATGAGCAATAATTCAAAGAGTTGACTTCCGTTAATAAGGCATGAGTATGTATATATCACTTTGAATATTTTTAATACACTTGTCATATGTATTATTGATTTTTTTCATTTGTATCCTCATGAAGGAAGTCATTACCTATTTTAAGGAGGATGAACCAGGCACACACAAAGAATGAAAAGGATATGATCTTCTTCGCACAAATAAACACTGGATAAAATATTATGTTAAACTTTCATAACAAAAGTCAATTGTTTTTTAAAGTCTTTAAAATTGTGCATGGAGGAAAACAATAAAGTTCATATAGGGCCAAGAGAATTAACGGTTTCTTTGGTAAGGTGTAGTGATCTCATCTTTTATAGTGGCTATTCTGCTATTCTTGATACATTGACGTTTATGTGTTCTAAACTAATTTAGATATTTAAACATTCTTCCTAAATTTAGTTAAGGCTATAATATGTTGTGCGTCAGATGAGTATAGGCAAGAGCCATCTATGGAGGAGTAGAGTTAGTAATGTTTTGTAATAATGTGAGTAATGAAATTTGCATCTTTTAAATATAATTGCTTATCATACAAATGTTGCTACTTTGCCTTAGTTGTATTCTTGCTAAATAGTAAGTAGCTTTACAGTTTACTACTATGCCAAGCATTAGAAGTTTCTTGTTTTTATATGAGTTATTAACTATGCTTAGCTGATAGTGTTACTTTATACTTTTGTAAATAGTTCTCCAAAGAATAAAACCATTGGGTGCTTATACGTCATGTAGAAAACCTATCTAGGTGAGTTATATTGCTTCTGTATTATTACTACTTGTTATCTGATGTAGCAAAGTTTTATTTCTTTTATATTATTCCTTTCACTAGTCCATGAAATTTTCAATATAAATAATTTCCAAAAATCACAATTCAGTATAATTATATCCGGAATGATTCATGAATGCATGTACACTTAATTTCATGTGCAGAAAAATATCACTCTTCATGTCTATGTGTATACCATTTTATACATGAGCATGAAAATGCCTTTCTAAGGTCTCATTAATCACTCATATTTACTATCTTAACCTTCCCATAGGTAATGGGATGTTACAACTCTCCCCTCCTTAAAAGAAATTTCGTCCTCGAAATTCTTACCTATTTGCCCGAACAGGTAGGGATATTGCCTCCTCATATGCTCCTCCATTTCCCATGTTGCTTCTTTAGTTGAGTGGTTCCTCCAAAGGACTTTCACCAATGGAATGACTCTATTCCTCAACTACTTGATCTGCGATCCACATTCTTTATTGGCTCCTCAACATAGCTTAAGTTACTAGCAACCTCAATCTCCTGAGCCGGTATCACATGTGTCAGATCTGATCGGTGTATTCGGAGTATACTTACATGAAACACATTATGTAATTAAGACATCTAATTCGGTAAGGCCAACTTATAGGCCAAAGTTCCTACCCTCTCAATGATCTCATAAGGACTAATGTACCTAGGGCTTAATTTGCCCTTTTTACCAAATCTCAGAAGTCCCCTCCAAGGTGACACTCTAAAAAATATTATGTCTCCCACATTGTACTCCATATCACGTCGATGTTGATCCACATAACTCTTCTACCTATCTTGAGCTGCTTTGACTCGGCTTCGGATCAATCTCACCTTATCCACTGTATCTTGTACCAACTCAAGACCTTCAACCATTCTCAAGCCCTCTTCATCCTAACATAATGGCAATTGACACTTTCTACCATACAGTGCCTCATACGGTGCCATTCCAATACTACTGTGGTAATGGTTGTTGTAGGCAAACTCTATCAATGCCATATATTGATCCCAATCTCCTCTAAATTCCAATACACAAGCCCTAAGCATATGCTCTACAGTCTTGACTATCCTCTCACTCTGTCCATTTGTCTGAGGATGAAATGTTGTATTGAAGTTCAACTTAGTACCCATAGTAGACTGCAAGCTCTTCCAAAACCTCTAAGTAAATCTAAGATCTCTTTCTGATACAATGGACAATGGAACCCCATGCAGTCTCACCACTTCATTAACATATCTCCGAGTCAACTGATCAAGCGAGTGATTTAGTAAGAAGTGGGCCGACTTAGTCAACCGATCCACTATGACCCATATAGCAACATTATGCCTCGGAGTCTTAGGCAAACCCATGATGAAGCCCATTGTAATCTGTTCCCATTTCCACTCCGAAATAGGCAACGAATGGAGCTTTCCTACCGGAGCTTGGTGCTCAACTTTAACTTGCTGGCATGCCATACATCTAGATACATACTCCGCCATTTGCTTCTTCATTCCAGGCCACCAGAAATGCTGCTTCAATGTGTTATACATCTTAGTAGTCCTAGGATGTATAGCATAGGCGGCTATATGAGCTTCCTCAAGTATCTCCTTCCTCAAATCATCCACATTAGGTACACATAGCCTCTGCTTCAACCGTAAGCCCATTCCTTAACTCAAACTCGGAATTTGGATTCATCTTCACTTCCTCCATAAGCTTGACCATAATAGGATCTTTACTCTATAATCTTTTGATTCTGTCATGTAACATCGGTCTCAACTTCAATGTAGCAATCAATGCCTCATTATGTTCCAGATTCAACTTCACATTCAGAGCTCTCAAATGAATCAAATTAGGTAGCCTCGATAACTGAATCTGAGCTACACTGGTATTAGTCTTTCTGCTCAAAGCATCAGCCACCACATTTGCTTTCCTTGGGTGGTACTCAATGATGCAGTCATAACCCTTCAGTAACTCAATCCATCTCCTCTATCTCAAATTCAACTCCCTCTAACTCAGCAAATATCTGAAACTCTTATGATCGATGTAAATTAGGAATGTCTCTCTGTATAAATAGTACCTCCAAATCATTAAAACAAAGACAATTGCAGCTAGCTCTAAATCATGTACCAGATAATTGATCTCGTGAGACCTTAATTGTCTCGATGCATAGGCGATCGCCTTGCCATGCTGCATTAGTACATATCCCAATCCTTCATGCAATGCATCACTGTACACTACATATTCTCTGGTCCCTAAAGGAATAGTCAACACCGGTGCAGAAGTCAATCGATGCTTGAGCTCCTCAAAGCTCTTCTGATACTCCTCATTCCATCTAAACACTACATTCATCCTCAGAAGTTTTGTTAGAGGGGCTGACTCAAACAAAACCCCTCAACAAATCTTCAGTAATATCCGGCCAATCTTAGGAAGCTTCAGATTTCAAACACATTCCTCAGAGCTTCCCAATTCACCACTGCCTCTATCTTCTTTGGATTCACCTGTATGCCATCTCCAGTCACTATATATCCTAGAAACATAACTTAATCCAGCCAGAATTCACACTTACTGAATTGGGCATACAATTGCTTTTCCCTCATAATATGTAAAATAATCCTCAGATGTTCAACATGTTCCTTTCTACTCTTCGAATACACCAAGATATCATCAATAAACACAATCACAAATCGATCCAGGTAGGGCTGAAACACCTTATTCGTCATGGTCATAAAGGCTGCCAGGGCATTAGTCAGCCCAAATGGCATCAATAGAAACTCATAGTGCCTATACCTTCTCGTAAATGCACTCTTTGGTAAATCAGCCTTTGCTATCTTCAACTGATAGTATCCTGACCTCAAGTCCAATTTAGTGAATACCTGAGCTCCCTATAGCTGATCAAGCAATTCATCAATTCTAGGTAACGGGTACTTGTTCTTTACTGTCACCTGATTCAACTGCCTATAATCAATGCATAACGTCAAAGTCCCATCCTTCTTCTTTATAAACAGTACTGGAGCTCCCCAAGGTGAAACATTGGGTTTAATAACACCCTTTTCCAGTAACTCCTAAAGCTGAGCCTTCAACTCTTTCAGTTCCACAGGTGCTATCCTATATAGAGGAATAAATATAGGAGCAGCACTTGGAACTAGATCAAATGTGAACTCCGTTTCTCGATCTGGTGGTAAACTAGGTAGCTCATCAAGAAACACATCCAGAAATTCCCTAACCAAGGGAATGCCTTATACACTCTGTTCAACTCTAGTATCAATGATGTGGGCCAGATAAGCCTCACATCTTCCCTGCATCAATCTTAGTGCACTCATAAATGACATCATCCTAGCTGGCACTGCCTAACTAATTCCTCTGAAAACTGCTCTTGGCCAACTAGGAGGTTCCAGCACTCCTTCCTTGGTGTAACAGTTCATAATGGCCCTATGAGCCAATCCATACTTAGGATAACATCTATCTCCCTCAACTGTAATACAATCAGGTCTGTCTCTAACTCTGCTTGATTAATCCTAATCAAGCACCTCTTACAGGCCTCGCCTATAACAGTAGTACTGCCTATTGGTGCACTCACCTCTAATCCATACTGTAGTAACTCCCTATCACAATGCAGCCTACATGCCAAATGTGATGCGATAAAGGAGTGTGTAGATCCTGGATCTAGTAGTGCAAAAGCTTCAAAATCATAAATAAGAAGTGCACCTGCAACCACGTCTGAGGAGTCTCGAGTCTCCTGCTTGGTCATAACATAGACTCGGGCCTGGGACTGCGATCGGCTACCCCCCCGGTCCTCACAAAAGAACTCACAGAGCTAAGTCTACCTCTACCATAGCAGCTCAGTCCAGTCCCACTACCTCTGCTCGATTGAATAGTAACTTCAGTCCCTGATCTGCCACTTATACCAAACTGAATCCCTATAGCAGTAGGACAATCCCTAATTTGGTGATCAAAAGAGCCGCATCTAAAACAAGCTCCAGAGTGTCTCCGGCACTAACCACCGTGCCTCCTCCCATAGTGCTTACACTGGGGTAACTGATTCTGGTTTGTACCTCTTCTACTACCAGACTGTACAAAACCACCCTTTTGTCTGAATCTTGACTGCCTTGATACAGCTAGTGGTTTGAAAACTTAGTTCTGGTGCTTACTGAATCTCCTGCCAGAACTGCCCCAACTCTCACTAGGCCTCTTTCCTCTGGACCCTTGCCTAGTCTCAACATGTTTCTCCCTCATCAGCTGTTCAATTCTAATTGAACTAGCCCTCAACTCAATGAAAGTACCCAGATTTAACCTTGCCAACCTTGTTTTGATCTCCATATTAAGTCCATTCTCAAACTGCCTACACTTGTCTTCTTCTATAGGGATCAAAGAAGTAGCATACCTCATCAGCTCATTAAATTGGATCTCATATTCAGCCACTGACATCCTACCCTACTTCAAACCCAGAAACTCTTTCATCTTTCTATCCAAGTAAATCTTGGGCATGTAGTTTTCCTTGAAGACCCTTAGGAAGTCTTCCTACTTCAATTGGTAGGCCCTAGTGGTACTACCAGGGGCAGTCTTCCACCATTGGTAGGTTGGACCCTGTAGGAGAGACACTGCATAATTGAACCTCTCATTAGGCTCGCAATCCATCTGATTAAATACTCTCTCCGTCCTTTCCAACCATTCCTCAGCTTCAGCAGGGTCTGTGCTGCCATAGAAGTCCACAGCTCCCTGCTTCCGCAACCTATCATACCTCCTCTCCCTTCTCTCGAGTAATTTTGGAGGCATTTCCTTAAACCGAGGTACCAAGGACTCTCTACTGGCTCCTACCGATCCTTGGTCAGCTGGTTGATCAATTTGATCACCTAGGACGGATGACCTATAAGAACAAAAAAAAATTAATCATTTTCTGCACTTCTCATGATATTTCATGCTTAATATTTTATATGTCCCAACAGATGCCAACCATGCTCTAATACCTCCTAAATGTAGCACCCTCTTATCACAGGGTACACACCAGGATGCCCGGAGGTCATTCCGATACATATCCTACGATAAGGGTGAGCTACTACCGTTCACTACATAAACTTCACATGGCATCGTATCATTATTCATTATAAAGCATCATATGGAAATCACCATATTTTAAACCCAACATTTTCCTCATTTCATTACGCAAAAATCGAAAGTCTACATTGTATCTTTTAACAATTTGCATATGTACATCGCTAAAACCTAATGCAATAGTACTACATGAATGAGGGAAATATACAAATCTATCTAATCTGTCTAATGTCCCAGCTAACTGACCTTTGAGCCATGACTCCTCTTGCCAAAACACAAATCTACACGGCTGGTAGAGCCTCTCGATAGCTAAAGTCATCTCTCGCTCCTGAAAAGACAATGTTGCAATTTTGGTGAGTTTTGCGAACTCAATGAGGTAACCATCATCGATGGTTTACTCAATTCATGTATCACATCAATTCACATAATATATAATCACATTTCACATTTCCACTTAAGCATAGGCAAATTATGCATTTGACTGAAATTTTATATGCATGAGACTCGAATTCTTTCTTATTGTTGTGGCCCAATGCCTATCACAGACTTCTACAGATATCAGCCCATAAGGCTCAATCAAGCAGAATCACGGAGCGTAGCTCTATGAGCTAAATAAGAAAATCATGTAGTAAAGCTCTATGTGGAAGCGCTTCATATTGACAACTCAAGTCACGATGCCTTTATCTAGGCATGCATTTTATGAATTGCAACAATTTCTGAATATCTCGTATATCACAATCTTATATAAATGCTCAGACAAGATTTCATAGTCGTCGAACCTAAGTCCGACATTCAACTTTCATTGAGAATCAAATGACAAATTCATATCAAATGCCTATTTATTTCATCTCATTCACATACAAGTAGCACTTCAATATCTCAATCCAATATCACAGTCATCGGACCTTCATGTCCAGAATCAACATTCAAGCCATATTCATTCAATCATTTCAAATAGATTTTAAACAACCAGAAATTAAGTGAGACCGTATAGGTTACTCTCAAGTTGCTCCCAAAGCTGATGCCTGGAAGTGCTGGCAATTCTTGAAGTTGATGTTCCAACTGTTCCTCTATAACAAATAACATACACATATTCACACTTTACACAATTATCATTGTTTAACAATGCACATGTATGAAATGAATTATGTACAATGCATGTTCATGACAATCTAGGTATCCTTCCATCAAGGTTATTACAACCACAGTCAATTATCGAACATCACTTAACTAGTATTGTTCGTAGGGTTTATACCTCAACAACCCATTTAAATCCAATTTCATAACCTAATGAGCCATTTCAAATTTTTCTCCAAACTCTGACTTTCCAGTTTACTATTCACATTAAATCAGAGAGTGCAATTGATATAATTTGATCATATAAGCAGAAAGTAGACGAAGCGAAAGCAGACAATGCAGAAGCAGACGAATATTCAAAACACAAACGGTGGCTAAAGGCAGACGAATTGTCAAACACAGATGATACGCCAAAATACAAACGAAATGTATAAAGACAGATGGAATAAAACACAGACGATACGCCAGAAGACAGACGAAGTGTCTAAAGGCAGACGAAATGAAACATAAACGATAGGTGGTCAACATAGGCGATAGAAAAGTCAACCATAGACGATAAGAAATACAGACGATAGGTGGTCAACAAAGACGATAAAAAAGTCAACCACAGACGATAAGTGGTCAACAAAGACGATAGAAAGTCAACCATAGACGATAAGAAATACAGACGGTAGGTGGTTAACACAGGCGATAGAAAAGTCAACCACAGATGATAAGAAATACAAACAATAGGTGCTCAACACAGATATAGAAAAGTCAACCACAGGCGATAAGAAATACAGACGATAGGTGATCAACACAGACGATAGCAAGTCAACCACAGAAGATAAGAAATATAGACGGTAGTTGGTCAACACAGACGATAGAAAAGTCAACCACAGATGATAACAAATACAGACGATAGGTGGTCAACACAGATGATAGAAAGTCAACCATAGATGATAAGAAATATAGACGGTAGGCGGTCAACATAGCTAATAGGAAAGTCAACATCAGATAATAAGAAATACAGACGATAGAAAAGTCAACCACAAACGATAAGAAATACAGATGATAGGTCTATGCTACTCAACTCAAAAATGTTTTTTTGAACATCTCTAAGCCTTTATCTGCTCTGGTATAAACACCTATGTATTCATTCATGCTCAGTGAAGAAATAGAGCATATCACCTTTCTATATATAACTATCTACATTAATCCTATACATCATTTCATTGGTATTTGAACTCCAAAAACCATTCCACAGCACCTGATCACTAGTAATCCATCACCCAATTAACACCATATCCCCAAATTTTCATCCCCTTGACACTGTGTTCAAGAATATAATTATACGTAAATGCTATGATCATGCACTGAAATCAAATTCATCAACTTTATTTCAAATTCATCAATGTTACTAACTACTTACTTGTTGAAGACTCCAAAAGTATCAACTATCTTAAAGCCCTGACTCTATAAAAATTTACGTACTCCTCTTTTAACATTAATCAGCTTCTGCTTTTTCTTAAAGCAGAAGAACCACTTAACAGTAGAGCAAGTGGTGAAGGGTATTAAAAATCAGAGTTAATTCTCAGAAGGAGTTTGATGGAAAACTCTATGTATAGGAAGAAATTTGGAGAAGGTGCCAAAATTTGATAGGTGTCGAATCCACCAAAAATAATTCCCAAACACCAAATAAATATGAATTGCGCACAGTGGTAAATGGGGTCGATCC
>JAOSBN010139909.1:0-26446 GCA_027563595.1 Erythroxylum suave | reverse complement strand
TATTATCATTAAATGGAGTAATGACCTTATCATTAAATGGTTTAATGGTGGTCTTTTAATGATAGCATATAACCTATAAGCATTCATCAGATTAAATAAGAAAGAGGTGCATTATGATGTACCATCTTCCTTCTTTGATCACAAAATTGAAATTGATATGTCTCATTTAGGTTAATTGTCTTTTCATATAGCCATCTTAAAGACAAATGAGAAGAGCCTCATGTATTGGCTTCTTTATGAATGATTAGAGAATGAAGTGATGCATTTGATGCAAATCTCCTCTTTCTTTTGATGAAAACTGAAATTCAGAAGGTGTTCTTGCATTTTTTACTCTCTCTCTCTCCTATCTTGCATGGTGTAGATGAAAATTGCATGGAAAGTGTCTCAAAAATTGACTTCTTTCTTCTAAAGAAAAAATCTCTTCAAGTTTTCTTCTCCTTTCCCATTAAAGGATCTTGTTAACCAAGTTGTTCAAGAAGAACAAGTGGTAGATAGAATTGGTCAAGGATACAGTATTTAGACGAGGATACAATGAAGAGAAGAAGATATATCTCCTAGGAGAGGATACATTGTCAAGGATAGGATAGCACCGTGAGAAGTTAACGCTGTAGTGAAGGAGTCGGTAATATAATTTCTACCACCTTGTTCTTATGTTTATTATCCTTATACCGTATCATGTATGGCTATGCATTTTGATTTGGTTATGTTGCTTCCATTGCAATTTTGATTTCTATAAAGTTTTGAAATCTACAGTTTTATCCAAATCGTGTATGCTTTATTTTTCAGATCCAACAACCACCTTGTGAGTTATAACATATTTCTTCATAAGCTTGTAAAAACTCTTATTGTAGAAATGACTTCCTCCATCACTTATCATTACATACGGAACCCCAAACCTACCAAAAATATTTTCCTTCATAAATTTGACAGCAACATTAGCATCATTAGTTTGGGTGGGTATTGCTTCTACCCATTTAGAAAAGTAATCAACAACAGTAAGTATATATTCAAATCCACAAGATTTGGGAAATAAACCCATAAAATCAATACTCCAAATGTAGAATAACTCAATAGTCAATTGTTTAGCTAGGGGCATTTCATTTCTCTACTTTTATTTCAAGTTCATTGGCATTTATCACATTTCCAGCAGAAGAAATGAGCATCCTTAAACAAGGTGGGCCAAGAAAAAGCACTTTGAACAATTTTAGAAGTAGTTTTCCTCCCTCCAAAATGTCCTCCACTATAGAGTTCATGACAAAAGGTCAAGACACTTACCTGCTCATCCTCTAAAATGCACTTTCAAATGATTTCATCCTTAAAGATCCAATAGAGGTATGGATCATCCCAAAAGTAGTACCTGCATAAATGAAGGAATCTTTTCCTTTCCTGAGAAGTTATGTTAGGTCTAAAAATGCCGCATTCAAGATAATTCACGTAATTAGTTTACCAAGGCACTTTACTCACAACAAGTAACTGCTCATCAAGAAAGTTTTCAGCAATTGCATAATTCTTTTATTTGTTAAAAAGTTTCCAAGCTAGGAGTTATTCTAAACAAATGATCCAGGACAACATTATCACTCCCTCCTTTATCATTTATTTCCATATCAAACACTTGTAACAACAAAATCCATCTAATTAGTTTTGCATGCATTTTAGTCAAATGATATATAAGAGTTGCATAATCAGAATGGATTATGATCTTTGACCCTAATAAATAAGGTCTAAATTTTTCCAATGAAAAAAATCACAACCAACAATTCTTTCTCAATGGTTGCGTTTAGTTGTGCATCACTCAAATTTAAGCTAGCATAATCAATTACACTCAAAGATTTCTTAACTTTAATGCCCAAAATAACTCCCACAGCAAAATCAGAAGCATCACACATAATTTCAAAAGGTAAAGACCAATCAAGTGCAAAGATAATTTTTTCTTTAAGAACATTAAGGCATTCCACTTTAAAATCAAAATGGACATCTTTTGCTAACAGTTGGCATAAAGGACAACTTAACTTAGAAAAATCCTTGATAAATGTCACACCCCACTCCCATCCGACCCGTGCCTATACATCCATTAGACATTTGAGCATATGCTAGGTGAAAGTAGTGCACTAACTAAAGCAATCACATCACTTATTATGGCATCATATTTAAAACAACATAAGACAATATCTAAAACTTAATTCCTTATTTCATTTTATAAAACATAATTTACATAGTAGGAGTACATACATCATCCATTTATATACATTATCAAAAACCTATTATAGTCTACAACTATATTTATAAAAGGTTATATGAATGAGGAAATTTTAAAAAACTCTATCTAAATCCTTCATTCTTAGTTGACTGACCATTCAGCCATTTCTTGAATCCAAAAGTAGTATCAGGTTTCTTCTAAGTGATCTTAGAAGCTACATCTCCTCTCTTGCACCTGAAAGTCAACGTTCTAATTTTGGTGAATTTTATGAACTCAGTAAGTTAACCATCCTCGATGGGCCACTCATTTCACACACTACAACAAAGGGATCTTTATGTGACATTTTTTTGTTACGAAAAAAAGTTGTCACGAAAAGAAAACATATTGCAACGTTTTAAAGTAATCGTCACCAAAACCTACCATTTCATAACGAAAATAGGAAGTATCGCACAAGGGAATACCTTTGGCGATGTACATCTAAAATTGACGCCAAATCCTACACAATGGGTGGCGATATATTAGAATCTTTGCAAAATAATGCAATTGCAATAAATGCTTAAAAAGTCACCATAACTTGTCAAACATTTGGTAGTGCCCAATGGAAAATCGTTAGTAAATGTTATATGTTTTGCGATGATAATCTAAAGCGTCACCAAAAGGTTATTATTTGGCGAAGAAATTTTTATATCGTCATTAAAGCCTATAAATTCAGTGACAATTTATGTTAATGGTCAATAAATGTCAAGCCTTCATCAATGATTTGTAAAAAAAAATTGACAAATTATAGAAAACATTGCAAAATGTCTACATTTGGTGGTGATTTATAAAAATCATCACCAAATGATTGGCATTTTCATAAATTATTAATCCAACATATTTATAATCTATCATACTTATAGTTTTATTGGAAATTTGTTGTGAATGTTTACAACGTATTATTAAAAAAAACTGACAATATATTTATAGGTTTTAAACATTAATTAATCATTAGTATTTATTAACATTGCAAAAATTAGTTAATAAAATTTTAAATTATTTTATCAATATAATAAAATGATATATGGGGTAGTACAAACTTTGAATTAGAAGTTACCCAATTCATACACTCATAAAACTATAACAATAATAGTCAATATTCAATAGTACGCAACTTGACCTATAAGTAGTAAATATGTTGTTTACCAATTATTGCAGATACAACAAGAATTAAACTTTAAAGCTAAGTTCAGTTAGTTAGCTCGCTAATTGAAAATGATATAATTATTTATTTGGATTCCAAGTGACATGAGAGTCGGTAAAGGTAAATGAGTCCCCAATGTCTGAATTCCACAAAAGGGTCCTTGCACGTTCGAATGCACTAATTGAAATAGTAATAGCTTTTCCCTCAAGTGTAGGGTTTTTCACACCCTTTTGCAACAACTTTTTTGCTATAGCTAAATTTGAAGAGGATGCAGGGAAATAGTCACTAGATTTAGTACCCAAAACACATTCGGTATAGAAGTTAGATATTATCATATTAGCAAACTGTTAAATGAACTGAAATTGGAGTGACATGTATACTTGCATAAGTAGACGAAGTATTCAGAATTGATGAACTAATCAACTGATTCTCCTTTACGGACTATTGCGGAATTGCTTCCGCCTTTATGGGCATACATGTCACATTCGAGACTGAAGGAAGCTTTAAACAAAATGCAATATAAACCATCAAATGTGAATATATATAATAACTTCATAAAAGGAAATGAGAAGTATATAATAATGGAAGTGACGTTGTTCGAATGATACTAAACACCTTGAAGCAAAAGATTGGCCATGGAAGGCATACGATGATTAGTGTATAAAGTGGAGATTTCTTTTCCAACATTAGTTTTCTTAGCAGAGACAATTTTGCCACATTCCTCCCAATGGAAAGAATTAGGGCCATCGTGAACTAGTCTCCGTGTTGACATTCCTTCATTAACAATGTTAAGAGGTAAATTCTTTAAAAGTCGATTTAGAATAAAACGATGATATGTTTAAGTACAATTATGATGACAAATGAAACTAGTCAAGTTTAGCACTTGATGGATTGCCTAGAGTATAACACATTTCAAATGGAAATCATTACAGAAATATCATCGAACACCTTACAGACATGACAAACTCTTCCCAAGATTCAAATAACAAAAAAAAAATGTTTTTGCATCCATAACTAACATTAACACATTTCAAGCTACTTCCACTGACAGATAACCTAAAACCATCCAGAAGTAACTTTACAAGATTTAGTAACAGTGAGGTTTTCGGAATCGATTCCATGTTGGAAACTAGATGACCAAAATTCAAACTCTCCAATGACAATGTTATAGTAACACAACACATTGAAATCAAAATTTAAAGTATTGATAGGATAGAAGATAACTAACTTTTCAACAGCTATAGTTACCGAAATTGAGTAGATTTAATTTCAAATTCAAATAAAAAACAGTGTGGATAACACTGTTAATGGATTGCATAGAGTATAACACTCTTTATATGTAAATCATAACAAAAATATCATCGAACACCTTACTGACATGACAATGACATCCCAAGATTCAAATGCAAATCATATATTTTCCCTTCCATAACTAACATTAACACCTTCCATGCTCTTCAAAGACCATGTACAAATAACATAACATTAAAAAATCAAACAACAAATCCAAAACACAAAGAAATCAATTTCAACACCATAAAAAACACCCTATGTACAAATCTACACAAAGAATGTCCAGATCTACTGTGGAAGGATAAATATCCCAAATTTATCACAGAAACTTGTCAAACAAAGAGCCGATCTAGTCAGTAACAGATTTAGAAATGAAAATCACCTCAATTGAAAATACAGAAGATAGTAAAAAAGAAGTTATAGGATTGCAGATCGTGTTTCGATCAAGTAAATAGCTTTGATACGTGCGTAAGATGTCAGAGATTGCTAGTTTTTGGAAGAGTTGATCGAGACTACAGAGGAAGGGTTTGGAAATAAAGGTAAAGGTTTTTTAAGAACAACAAAGAGGGGTTTTGGCCACGTTTTGTAAAATTCATAGCCAAATGACATTTTTAGGCGACGAAAATATACATCGTCGGTAAAGTAAATAATTTTTGCAACTATTTTACATATTCGTAGCAAATTATTGTACATTTTGTGATGGTAAGAAGTATTTCATTACCTAAGTGTAGTATTTTGTGATGAATATTAGTTTTATTGCAAAATGTGGGACATTAGAATAGCATATTGGCAATGGTTGCAATGATTGTAGCTAAACATTTGGTAATTTATGAAAAATATTAGGTTCGTCACTGAATGCTGCAACGGTTAAAAAGATTTAAGGTAAAACAACGTTGTCTGTCTAATAACAAATGACATCGTCCAACCTTATATGTTTAAACAGCAGGCTCACCTCTCTACCCAGCAAATCATTTTTGTGTTCTCTCTTTTTTGTTTTTACGAATTTTGTTGGCCTTCATAATTTAATCAAGCTTCTGCTTTCTTTGTCGACTTTCTGTTGTTTTCTTCCCCCAGCTATCATCTTATGGAGGAGAGCTCAATGTGGTGAGTTTTCTATCATTTCTTGTGGGTATGTTTTCTAATGTCTTGAATATACTAAATGTTGTGGGTTAATTTTTTGTGGTCTCCTTTGTTTCTGGTTTGAGTTGTTTGCATGGATTAAAGGTTTTTATTGTTGGGTTTCTGTTTAATTTCCATAATGATGGTGAAGAAAGGGAAAAGAATTGGAGTTTGGACGGTTGAATCACGTGGTGTTTGTGATGCTTGGAAGTTGTTCGATGAAAGTCCTGCTTGGAAGTTCACAGATGAACGTTGTATTTTCTGCTTGGAAGTTTATGTTGTTTTCATTTGGAGACATTCAATTAGAAATGTATATCCAATCAACAAAGCGTAAATGCAAGTTTAAAATTTTACATATCCATTTAGACATAAGAATCCTACATTATTCATATGAACATTTGCATTATAGGTTAATCCACAAGTTGACAATCCTATGCAAAATTTTGGACATGAATATCCAACATCTTTTAAATTGTCTTTCGAACTTAGAGGTCAAGTTTAAAGGTAAATCTAGCATTAAATAAAGATATTTATAAGCTACAACAAGTAAAAGGAAAGTAGCAATTAAGAGCACTAACACAGATACTGACTTCTAAAAAATTAAAAAATTTTAGCCATGGTTGTTATTTTGGATTGTACTTTGCATTAAACCAATGACCATGGATTATACTTTGTACATATATTTTAGATTATACTTTATGTTTTCATCTCCCAACTGATATTGAATTTGATACATTTTAGATTATACTTTGTACCAGTTATATATATGAAATGCATATTGTATATATGATACAATATCATTTTGTTGAGCAATTGGAATGCTTACAAAACAATAAAATTTACCATAGAGGAAAACAAATCACAATGAAAACGAAATATAAATTTTTATACGTTATTAATTCTTACATCCATATATATGAAGATTGATCTAAACCTATTTTGCAACCATATAAAAGATCAACAATGAAACTAAAATTCCATTTATGAAATTCATAAGTAAAATAAAGAAGCTTCTGGCCCACATAGCAAATCACTATTGGTTCATTATTATAGTTGGAAACACCAGAGTCTCCAAATTCCGTTTATGAAATTGCATAAGTAAAATAAACTATATACATTATAACTTGTTTGTATTACATTATTCATCATTACATGACTTCATATAGCACACTGACATTACTTGAAAAGAAATTCTCTATCCAAAGAATGCAAACAAATTTGGTCACAAATAGAAATTGAAAAAGACAAACAAAAAAAATTACATATAAGATAAACAAAACATATTGCATAAACAAAACACTAGATATTTCTTCATTTCATGTTGCACCTCAATAAATTTAGCAAAATTTAAAAATTTCCCTTAATTTTACATCATCAATTCCTCCTCTCTCTTGTTTACAATTGACAAAAGATCGCCTATGCTATGTTATAAGACAATATGATTTATATGCAATTTGATAACCAATATGATACGATCAAAAGGTCTTATTAAAAATGATAAAACCAGGCAACCTACAATCCTCATTTTGGTGCTTTGTTAGTTAGTGTCCTATTAGCTCACAAATCACTATAAACTCTCAAAAGTAGGTACAGGGCACATTTAGATGAAAGCGTCTTATTATGGGCCTTAACCTAAGTAGGTAAAAAGCACTTGAGATGATTTATATAAGGACATAATAAGGCTTGCGCTTCTTAGAATTAAAAATTTTATTATTATTATTATTATTATTATTATTATTATTATTATTATTATTATTATTATTGTAGGTAGTTTAACCTTTAATTCATAGTTTTAAATTTATTTATAATAGAATTTTTTGTTCACCAAATCCATGCCCATGCTATTTTGCAGATTCTGTGTGGAGCTCTTTGTTTGGAGTCAACAATTGCGTACAACTATACATCTTCCTTCAGGTATGCGAAACAGTAGTAACCTGCATTGTTTTATAAATCAGTTTTCATTTCATTTTTTTTATATTGTTTACTTAATTGCTGCGTATGAACTGCAACAATGTTATTGACTGTATGTAATATTAAACATAGGTTTTTTTAAACCTAATATAAAACAAAAAGTGCATGTTATAACTCGGTTATCTGCTTGTATTGTATAACTAAATGGATAAGAGTTGGTTGTCTTCTCGAAAATGGTCAACTGAATATGTAGAAGGAGTTAAGAGTTTCATACAATTTGGAAAGGATCAAATGGGTGAGGATTGTAGTATTCGTTGTCCATACATTGAGGCACAATCTTGATGTCATACATATTGAGCAAAACGTTTGTGAGGCCATTTTAGGAACTTTTATGAGAATTGATGGGAAATACAAAGACACTATTAAGGCAAGACTAGACTTGGAAGACATGAATATTAGAAAAGATTTGCATTTGAGAAGAAGAGATGACGGATCATACTTTATTCCCCCAACTTGTTATAACATGTCAAAAACTAATAAACAAGCATTCTGTCAGTTCCTCCAATCAATCAAATTTCCTTATGGGTATGCATCTAATATAGGCCATTGTGTGAATGTTAAAAAAGGAAAAGTGTCAAGGTTGAAAAGTCATGATTGTCATGCACTTTTGGAACGGCTATTTCCTGTTGGAATATGTGGGTGCTTGCTGAAGGATGTTTCCATTACCTTAGGTCAACTCAAAGAGTTTTATAAGCAATTATGTTGCAAGACACGTAAAGTTGAAGAGCTTGATAAATTGGACAAAGACATAGCATTGATTTTGTCTTGAACTATTATTCCCCCCATCGTTTTTTGATGTTATCATTCATTTAGCAATTCACTTACCATATAAAGCAAAACTTGGTAGACCAGTTCAATTTCAATGTATTTTTCCGATTGAAAGGTAATTTATGTCAAATTCAACAAGTTTTTCCTTTGTTATTTGTTTGAAACAATTCCTAACTTAGTAACTATTTATGTTTAGGTTTTTATGCTCTCTTAAGCATTATGTACGTAATAGAGCTCGACTAGAGGGGTTTATTACAGAGGCTTATATAGCAAATGAATACTTGACTTTTTGTTCAATGTACTTAATTAATGTGGAGACGAGATTTTATAGACTAGAACATAACTTTGATTTCAATGATGATGGTGGGTTATCTATTTTCTTCCATAAAGTTAGACTACTTGGTGCTGGTACATATGTTGAGTTAAGTACGGACGAATTTGAAATTGTCCATTGGTATATTCTGAACAATTGCGAGAACGTCGATACATACATGGAATACGTACATTCATTTTCATTCAAACAATCATATCACAATTTCCTTCATTAACTCTAAGATCTTACTATATTTTTTCCCAATAGAGAGCGCGGTTACAATTCGAAGCAAAGGGATCGTTAATGTTGAAGAAAGACATAGTTAGAAGTTTGTATCATAGTTTAGAAATCGAGTAAGTTGTTATATTAATTACAAATTATGAAAATATGATAATATGATGAGATCCTCATATTTATTTTCTATTTGTCGTATAGAAGATATGGGTATATAACTGTAACATGCTTGAATCGATAACAGCATTATATAGTTTAGCATGTGGGCCTCATATTTGTGGGAACAAAATACACAGGTTGCATTATTAATGGGGTGCGATATCATAAACAAGATCGAGATAGTCGGGTTATAAGTCAAAATAGTGGAGTTGTTGTTAAAGGATGTCATGACGACGAAATCATTGACTTCTATAGTTTCATATCTAAAATTATCGAGTTGCACTACATCAAGGATAAGAAGATTGTTCTACTTAAATGTAAATGGTTCGATCTAACTGACATGAGAGTCAATGGGCATATTACTAGCATAAATTTTAGTAAGACAAGGTATGATAATGATTTTTTTGTCCTTACACCTCAATCCAAACAAGTTTTCTACATTAACAATACTGTGATTGGTCACAATTGGAAGGTTGTTCAAAAGTTTCAACAAAGGAATGTCTTTGATTTTTGTGAGATGGATATTGGTGAATTGGATGAAGATGCTCATGAAGTCTATTTGCTCAAGGTTATACGCACTAAGTTTTACTATTTATAACCTTAGTAATTACCAGAAGTGCACGGGTCGTTCACGTTGTACCTAAAGTATCAATCCCAGAGGAAGGGAACTAGTCCTAAAATCTAAAGTAGCTAAGTTCACAATTCCTAATTAACTAGCTAGTGTAGAAATTAAAATTAATCAAGAATCAGTTATGAGAAATTTAAACACCAAGAAATAAACAAAATAGCAAATCACACAATTAATCTGACAATCAACCTAGAAATGACCAAATGAGAGGAAGGGGCAATTTATTAAAAATTAAAGAAAATCTACTCAATTATGTAAATTCCAACTTAATGGACCTAGTCGATCCTAGGGTGAGTTACTCTATCTCGAGTTATAATTCTTAACCCTAATTGATAATCCTTAGTTTAAATTATGGAACCGCGATCTCTCAATTTACGATTGACCCAAAACCTAAATTAGTTCTTAGGTGTCTGTTAACCTACTAGGAATCTATGTTCGATCTCTCGTTACACGACTCTACCGGTTTAATTCAACTCTCTACCTATCAATCTACCTAACCTAAATCGATGATTTTCACTCAACTCACCCTCGCAGTTTATTGCCAAGTTATTAAGAATCAAATTGAATCACAATTAAATCGAATAAACACAATCAAAGAAACTTTATTAATCTCAAGAAGAAAACACCAAGAAAGTGAGCTTAGACAAAAGATCAATACTCAACAACAAGTATTCCACTAAATCTTCAAATCTCATAAATTAATGAAATTCAAATAAAAATTGAAAGTACTGTCAAAATGGATTTTGAAGGTTGCGACTGCAAGAAACCACCAGTTTCGAGAAGTATGTCGGGTCAAGCATATCTCCATGCCTCTCTTCTTTCATCTCCTTCCTCAATCACTTTATCTCTCTCAAGGTCGCTCTCGAATAATTGCAGAATTTTGCCTCTTTACTTAAATCTCTTCACTCTCCCCTTCCCCCTTTGACGACTATTAAGGATTGTTCTATTTATTCTCTAATAGCCTTAAATCAAACACGGGGTCGAAACGGTCTGAAAATTAATCCAAAACTTAAGTTTTCGCATCAGCCCAACATAGGGCACGATCGTGGCCCTGAATGTCACGATCGTGGCTGATGCTTTACCTTTTCTATCACGAGCTTGGCTTGACATGCACGATCGTGGCCTAACTTGTCGCTTTCTGTCACGATCGTGGCTCAGAGTGCACGATCGTGGCCTGGCTGCTTCTTTTTCTTCCTTCTCCATCACGATCGTGGCCTATATGCATGATTGTGACCTATGTCCTTAAGCCCCAAACTCTTTAAATCTTCACTGTTCTTCCCTGTTTGCCCTGCAACACTAGCACACACATCAAGGTACCTCAAAAATATAACAATTAAGCTCAAATATTCAAACTAACCTGCAAAAACACTTAAACACACAAACTAACATAATTAATAAATGCACACTCAACACTCAAATTCACACTATTTACATAACAATTCACACCCTTAAACATCATGAAAAACAAAACTATCAATATCCCCACACTTAAAATTTTGTTTGTTCTCAAACAAATAAAACAACAGCACATAACAAAATAAACATCCAATGCAATAATATGACAATGTCTCTAATCTTCATGAAATAACTTTAATCTTGGATACAACTATTCGAATTATGGAAAATCATTAACAAACAAAATAAGTTGTTAGCGTCTTTGAACTAAATATATAACTAAATCAAGACCTAAATGTTAACTTAGTTACCCTTTTCAATTATACACACACATTTATAATTTTTTGGTCCCTTAGATTTTGTAACGATTTCGAAGTATAATTCTAAGAAAATTCAAGGTTATTGCAAGTCCAATAGATTTTTATTTAAAACAAACATTTTTATTTTTTTTTCAAATTGGGACTTAGCCTTTTACTTAGAGCCAAACATTTGTGATGAATGTCGATCCAGCTACTCAACTAAGTCATTTACTAACAGCTTGGTTGAAACATCGTTATAGCCTTTTTACTCAGAGGCACACATTTGTGATACTTGTTGACTAGGTTACTCAACTATTATCACGTTTTCAACTGGCTACTAGCTCTATTCATAACCCAAAGGCCAGCGGAATAGTGATTTATTAAACAACTTATTATTATTATTATTATTATTATTATTATTATTATTATTATTGAGTTTATTGCTTGCCTTGTTGCTTTTAACTATTCGTTTTCATGAAAATACTAGTGAATATACTTAAGCTAAAAGGCTTCAAATTATGAATGAATGTGACAATCTAAGGGGTATTAAATTTACCCTAAGTCCTAATTAGGTAGTATATTTATCAAAAGGCCCCCTAATTCACTAATTCCGTAGGCTAATGATCATTCACAACCTAATAGACTATGTCCAAAATTAAAATATTTAACTCAATCTAATCCATTGACACATTTAAACACCTCACACAATGCAACCTAACACTATCATACCATATGTAAAATCACAATCCAAAAGAAAAACACAGAATTCCTCCCCACACTTGAACAACACATTGTCCTTAATGTGAGAAGGAAGCATACAATAGCACATAAAAAGACAAGACAGAAATTAAAGTGAATAGACACAATTAAAAATAAACATAAAAATAAAATAAAACTGAAGGTTAATTTGGAAAAGAAAATTTTTGAATTAGACAAAAAATTGTTTGACTTCGAGAGTGTTTCCCTATCTTATAAGTGATTCAAGAGAGTGACAGGTTTAGCTATCCAAACCATTCCAAATCATTCAAAACTTATTTAGGACTTTAAAACAAACCTAACTACACAACAATTTAAACCTAACTACTAAACATACTAATTTATGGTCATTAGCTTGACCTTATATCATTAGAAACTTAACCAGGATCAATTATGAGCGGTTTGCTTCCACCCTTCTCATTCAACATCAATTTTGTAGCCTGTGAGTAAGCCACAAATTACAAAATAATCAGAAGGACAATGTGGATAACATTACGGAAATCAAGTAAGCTTATTAAGGTCCTTTTTTCGGTAAATTGTCAACATAACAGGGAGTAACAAAACTCCCTAAATCTATCATTGAATCCAATAGTTTGTCCTGTATGAAGGTCAATTGCTCTCTTTCTTCCTTTATCACCTTCGTCTCGTCTACTTCTTCTGCTCACGAACAGAGATTTCCAAATCTTCTTCACAATCGATATCTATCGTCATCTACTCTTCATCCTCTTGATCTTCAGAAGATTCGAACACATCAATTATTTTGATTGAGTTACTAACCCTCAATTATTGAAGAAGAAGAGACATTCCATATGAATGATGCATTTAAAAATTCGAGGGTTGTTGTAGCAAAATTGGCCAATGAGTTGGGTATTATTGTTCGGAATGAGTTGCTTTGCCTTCAGCATGTTAGGCAGTTGAAGGAAGACAACTTGCTGCAAAATGCTTTAAATAAGGTTTCAGTAATATTTCAATTCATTCCATTATATTTATTGCAATTTTACTTAACTAAATTAATAATTTATCTAACACATGTTTTCATAGATAAAGCTCAACATCGTTGATATTAACACACCTGAGGTTTCAAGTAGTGTTAGTTCACTGTTGAAACATTGGGTGAAGGATCACCGATATCAACTTCATAAATGTTAACAGTTATTTCCTTCTAATAAAGAGGCAAGGAGACATATGTCAAAATGGGAGACTTGAGAAAATTGGAATAAATTGTGTGACTATTGGGCTTCAATGAAGGTTTAGTTTTTTTTCCTCTTCAAATTTCCTTCCATTAATTATGTTTATACATCTTATAACTACTTCTTTTAATTTAGGAAAAGTGTTAGAAAGCCAAGGCCAACAGAGCCTTAACGAAGACTCCTTAAAACACCAGCTCCAGATCATTTGTCATTATCCGAAACCAATTAGTAAGTGCAACATTTTCAATTTATTATTCTAATTTTAATACAATAAATTCTAATTGGTTATAGTCTTTTAAATTCATATTATAGAGTCAAACAGAACTCTAAGGGAAAGAGTCTGATAGGATCACATTGTACAAGCACACACACTACAAGGAAGGTTAAGACTGGACGTCTGAAGAGGTACAAAGTAATTGTGTAAGTACAAATAAATTAATATTACATTTTACTTTTTTGTGTAATAGCAACTAATTATTTTTTAGTTAACTCAATTTTCTACTTTAAGTTATAGGACAAGATGAATAAGTTGCTGCAGGTGTCATTGACTGAGGGGAATCAACCCAATGTCAATAACATTTGCAACAATGTCCTTGCTACACGATCGAGCCATATCAAGGGTCTTAGTTATAGCCCTAAACCTATTGATGCATCTTCTTCATGATCAATTATGATAGCTTGCATTTTGTGCATGTTAATTGTGTGTGTTTTATGTTCTTTTGATAGGCTTATATGATGTTTTGCTGTGTTTCTATGGTAATTTGCGTCTTTGTATGTTAAAGGTGATGAAATACCAAAGTGACGCGATTTGGAGTGAATTTGGCTAATCTGGAACTGGAAAGAATTTCAACATGGTCATGTTGAAGGTGACACGACACTAGGAGATTGCTGCCTATGAATTTTGAATCAATCATCTTGGGATTTGGGCTTAAATGACATAGCCCTTTTTTTGGACTAAGTCAAGTTATTTTGTAGTTCATTGGAGCCTTATTTTGATACTTAATTGGGTCCATTTTATTTATTGAAAAGAGAAAGATCTAGACTATTATGGGGGCCCACTTCATTTATTGAAAGAGAGAAAACCTAGACTCAATTTGGGGAGACACTAGAGAAGAGGCTAACGGCAACTTTTAATGTGACCATCTTTAGACTGAATTTTGGGAAGTGACGGCGGCAACTACTTGAGAAAAAAAAATTATTTTTACATTCAGCTGGGGGGGACTTTTAGAAGACAACAACAACACTTTTTAAAGAGGACTTGGAGACTTACAAAAGGGGCACGTGTTTTGCAAAGAAAGAGCAATAACAACTTAAGAGAAAAACCTATTTTCACAATCAGCTAGGGAGGTGACGATGCAGACTCACTTTTTGGCAGGAAGGACGATTTTTACAATTAGCTGAAGGAAGGGACTGCGGCAACAACGTGAGACAAAGACAACAATTCTCAATCAGCTTTATCTTTTAACATAGCTATGTATGGCTAACCTTTTATTCTAGACAAGGTACCTTAAGTTTGATATATGTAGTTCATGAGACTCCTTTGATTTAATTGTTTTTGTTTATTTCTTACGTTTGTTTAATCTCCGTGCTTTAATTGATTTATTATCATCGAGTTTGTTGATTAATTAGGCCTATTAATTGATTGACTTGGTGATAAATTGTCGAATAGATTAGTTAATCTGTGATTGTTGTCTATTGAAGTGGTGAATTAATTTCAATTAAGAAATTAATGAGATTAAATAATTTAGTCTGAATAGATTGTGGCTTTTCTGATTCTGTTGACTAAGACAAGGGTTCATTAGATCCTACGGCTGCCATAGATTATATTCTAACGAGCTTTACTCCGGAATAGTCTAATTGGTTAGGGTAATAATCTGCGGAGCTTTACTTTGAGTTATCGAATAATTACAAATGGATTGGTTGATATGTGCTGTTCACTGTCTGCTGTAACTTTGTCTATAAGAATGAGCGAAATTTATAATTTTGAGTCTATGATCAAATTACAGTATCAAACGGAGGAGTACCTTGGCTAGGATTTTCTTTATATTGTTTTCAATCTTTATTTTTGATTTCCTTCTGCATGATTATTGCGTGATTTCGTGTTCTAAAATTAATCATCCCCAAATCAATTCTTTTTATTTTTATTTTTATTTTATGTTTATTGTTTTCACACAAATAATCAATTGGTACATTGGTCTCTATAGTTCGACCCTATTCACCACTTTACTCATTTAAGTGTTCTAGAGTAGGAATTTATTTTTGCTGGTTTGACACACCATCAAATTTTGGCATCGTTGTCGGGGACTGGTGTTCAAGCTTTTGTTTGTTTGTGTAGCTAATCATTTTTTTTCTACTTGTTTACATGCGACATTGTGTTTCTACAAGTGATTTATTGTTTAATCTGGAGATAGAGAAGACTGCAAAACGACTCAGGAAAGCTACTAAATTGCTTAAGAGACAAGCTTTTACTTCTGCACAAGTCTTGCCTGACCAAACTGAGAATTTGCCTGCTTTTGAGACCGAGTTATTGGAAGACTTTGAAGAAGCAGTGATAGCAGATCAACAACCTATTCCACCTCTGCAACCACTAGAAATCAAGCTTCTACAACTCTTAGGGATATGCTTGCACCACCAGTAGAGAATCAACCTCTAAGTATACAGTATCGGGCTGCAGATGATGGGTTTAAGTTGAAGGGTGGGTTGATTAAGGCTTTGTTAAAATTTCACGGGTTATCTTATGACGACCCGAACAGACATCTCAAGGACTTTCATGTGGTATGTTATGGATTCAAACCGAGAGGCATAACAGAGGATCAGTTGAAACTGTGTGCTTTCCCTTTTGCTCTAGAGGGCGTAACTAGAGACTGGTTGTATTATCTTCCGCCTGGGACAGTGGATACATGGCCTGATATGGCGCAATTAATTTTAGAAAAATACTTCCCAAGGTCCAGAGCTACTGGTTTGCGCAGAGAGATTTGTGGCATCAGACAAAGAGATATAGAAAATATGTATGAATATTATGAGAGATTCAAGAGGCTTTGCGCAAGTTATCCTCAGCTTGGAATTACGAACGAGCTCCTTATCCAGTACTTCTATGTTGGGATGTTACCAAATGATAGGAAGATTCTTGATGCTGCTAGTGAGGGAGCCATAGTGAACAAGACCCCTCAGGAGGCCAAAAACTTAATTGCAGCAATGGCCACAAATCTTCAACAGTTCGGATATCGTTCAGAGACACACACTCGCGGTGTACATGAGGTAAGTAGTTCCAAACTAGAAAGTAGACTTGACAAGATTGTTGAATTGTTGGTAAGACAAGTTATTAATTCTTCCAATGCCAATAGTGTCAATGCAAATTCCATAAGCAAGGGACCACAAGTCGCTATTTGCCACATTTTTGGATTTCAGGGGTCATTTCACCGATGCTTGCCCGACTCTACAAGATGATATTGTGGAAGCTGACATCAATGCAATCAATGATAACTACCAACCTCAGAGAAAATATGATCCTTATTTGAATACTTACAACCCAGGATGGAGGGATCATCCCAATTTGAGATATGGGAATGGGCAGCAAGGTCAGAATAATCAGTACAGTCAGCCTTAATAGCAGCAGCATCATTCGAGGCCTAATTATGGTGACCGAATTTCCTCTTTAGAGGATCTTATGTGACAGTTGACTACGGCCTAGTTGACGACCAATACACAACTCTAGAGTTTGGTTCAGTTTCGTAATGATTCAGTCTAATTTCAGGCTCAGACTAATAAAAATTTTCAAAAGCTGAGGGAGCAAATTCGTCAACTGGCCGCTGCACCGAATAAAGGGAAATTACCCTCCTAACCTACTGTCAATCCTAGGCAGAATATCAGTGCCATTACCTTGCATAGTGGAAAAGAAATTAAAAGTGTTGGAGGATCGCAGAAACTTCAACATGACCATGTCGAAACTGTCGAGTCAGAAAAAGAAGCTAAAATCGAGGAAATTATAACAGCTAATCCAGAAAGGCCACCATTCCCACACAGGTTAGCCAAGAAGAAGAAATTGCAGAATGATGAGGAAACTTTAAAGATTTTCAAGAAAGTAGAAATCAATATCCCCCTTCTCACATTACTTAGACAAACACTAAGGTTCTACAAATTTCTAAAGGACTTGGTTACTAGCATGACCAAGATGAGACGAAATCAGTGTGTGGTGATGAGTGAGAATGTCTCAGCAGTGTTGCAAGGCAAGTTACCACTAAAAGAAAAGGACCTAGGTATGTTTACCATTCCTTGTAAAATTGGCAATGTTAGTATAGAATGGGCTATGCTAGATTTAGGGGCTTCTATAAATCTTATGTCATTGTCTATTTATACTACATTGAATGTGAGTCCGTTGAAGTAAGATGATGTGATTTTAACATTAACTGATCGCACCACTAGGTACCCTGAAGGATTGGTGGAGGATGTTTTAGTACAGGTAGATGATCTAGTATTTCCTGCAGATTTTTATGTGATGAGAGTGGAGGATGAGGGTTCACTGGCGTCTAGGATGATGTTGTTAGGACGTCCATTTTTGGCACTTCTGGATAAAAATTGGTGTTCACGGGGGGACTTTAACTATAGAGTTCGATGGTGCCAAAGATACATTCAATATTAATAATACCATTAAGCATCCTGTTGATTATTGTACAGCTTTTGTTGTTGATTGTATTCACCCCTTGACCGAGAAAGTCCTTGAGTTGAGTGTTGATGATTTTTTGTACGCCGCAATAACTGATAATATTATTCCTATGAAGCTATCAGAAATCGAGACTGAATGGATAGTTACGAAAGGTATGGTCCACGTAGTACATGATTTGCAGGTGTTACAAGTTGCATCCGGCATGTTACAGCAGCCACTAAAGATTGACGGCAACAAATTACTCCCCTCCATTCTTCAACCGCCAACATTGGAGCTCAAAGCATTACCTACGCATGTCAAGTATGTTTTCTTGGGGGAAGCCGAAATATTGCCTGTGATTGTCTCCAATCAGCTGAGCGATTTAGAGGAGGAGAGGCTTATTCATGTACTTAGGGAGAATAAAGAAGCCATTGGATGGTCGATTGCAGACATCAAGGGAATCAACCCTACCATTTGCATGCATCGAATCCTGTTGGAGGATGATTGAAAACCCAGTAGGCAACCTCAGCATCGATTGAATCCACCAATGATGGAGGTTGTAAAAAAGGAGATACTAAAATTATTAGCTGCAGACATGATCTATGCTATTTTAGATAGGAAATGGGTAATTCTAACATAGGTAGTTCCTAAAAAAATTGGCATTACTGTTGTTGAAAATGAAAAAGGTGAATTAATACCCACTAGAGTTCAAAACGGGTGGCGTGTATATATTGATTATAGAAAATTAAATGTTGTTACCTGTAAAGATCATTTTCCGTTACCATTTATTGATCAGATGCTTCAGAGACTTGTAGGTCATTCTCATTATTGCTATTTAGACGGCTATTTAGGCTTTCAGCAAATTCATGTAGCACCTGAAGATCAGGAAAAGACAATGTTCACTTGTCCGTTTGGCACTTTCACCTACAAACCCATGCCATTTGGTCTTTGGAATGCTCCAGTATCATTTCAGAGATGCATGGTAAGTATCTTTTTTGACTATGTAGAGGAAATTATTGAAGTTGTCATGGATGATTTTACTGTGTATGAAGATGCCTCTACATCTTATTAAGAAAATTTGAGAGTTAAGAAGATGCATTGAAAAAAATCTTGTGCTTAATTATGAAAAGTGTCATTTCATGGTTGATCAAGGCATCATATTAGGGCATATAGTTTCAGCTAGGGGCATTGAAGTGGATAAATCAAAAGTTGTTGTGATTAGCTCACTGCCTTACCCCGCAAATGTGCGGGAAGTACGCTCTTTTCTTAGTCATGCAGGTTTTTACAAGCGGTTCATCAAAGATTTTTCGAAGATAGCTCATCCAATGAGCTACCTTTTGCAAAAAGATGTGCCGTTTGAATTCAACGAAGACTGAAAAAAGGCATTTGATATTTTAAAGGAAAAGCTGGTTACTGCACCTATCATCAAACCACCGGATTGGAACCTCCCTTTCGAGCTGATGTGCAATGCCAGTAACTATGCTATAGGAGCAATTCTTAGGCAAAAGGTAGGTCGTGACCCTCATGTGATCTATTATGCATCAAAGACGTTAGATAGTGCTCAACAAAACTATTCAACCACTGAGAAAGAGATGTTTGCTGTGGTCTTCACAATAGAGAAATTTCGATCATACTTGCTTGGTACAAAGGTGATAGTATATTCAGATCATGCTGCTCTTCGGTACTTCATGAGCAAAAAGGATGCGAAGCCAAGACTTATCCGATGGGTTCTTTTGCTGCAAGAATTTGACATTGAGGTTAAAGATAAAAATGAGTAGAAAACCTGGTCGCAGATCTCCTGAGTAGGCTGAACAATACTTCTGAAGATGATCTGGCCATTACTGAAGAGCTTCCCGATGAGCATTTATTTCGATGACTTCAACATGGCCACGTCGAAACCCATGGTACTCAAATTTAGTCAATTTTATCACCCAGAACGGATACCCAGATGGTATCACATTTGCCCAGTGCCACAAATTGAAGAACGATGCCAGCTATTACATTTGGGATGATCCATATTTATAGAAAATATGTTCAGATCAAATTGTGCGAAGGTTCGTACACGAATTTGAAATTTCTTCAATATTGCAATTTTGTCATGCATCTGTTTGTGGTAGCCATTTCGGCCCTAATAGGACAGCTAGGAAAGTTCTTGAATCTGGTTTTTACTGGCCTGACATTTTTCGAGATTCTTATGCATTTTGTAAAGCATGTGATAGGTGCCAAATGACTGGCAACATAGGCCGAAGAAATGAAATGCCTCAGACCCCGATTATTGTTTGTGAAATATTTGATGTGTGGGGGATTGATTTCATGGGCCCTTTTCCATCATCATTTGGTTTTTAATATATTTTGTTAGCTGTCGATTATGTTTCGAAATGGGTAGAGGCAAAAGCTACTTGGACTAATGATTCTAAGGTTGTTGTCAATTTTATGAAGGTTAATATCTTTGTCAGGTTCAGCACTCCGAAAGCGATCATTAGTGATCGCGAGACTCATTTTTGCAACAAAGTGTTTGCTACATTGATAAAGAAATATGGAGTTGTGTACAGGACCTCCACGGCCTACCATCCTCAAACCAATGGATTGCTAGAATTGTCTAATCTAGAGGTAAAGAGCATTTTGGAAAAAACTGTGAATTTCAGCAAGAAAGACTACAGTTAGTGCTTGGACGATGCTCTTTGGGCCTACTGCACTGCCTACAAAATGCCATTAAATATGTCTCCTTACAGACTTGTTTATGGCAAGGCCTATCATCTACAGTGGACGTTGAGCATCGAGCGTTTTAGGCCGTGAAGCAGTGCAACATGAATTTTGATGCTGCTGGGCAACAAAGTAAGTTGCAGATTCAGGAATTGGAAGAACTATGAAAGCCTGCTTTCGACAACGCTATTACATACAAGGCCAAAACTAAAGCTTTCACGACAAGCAGCTTGCTGAGAAGAAGTTTAAAGTCGGACAAAAGGTATTTTTATTTAATTCGACTTTGAAACATTTTTCAGGAAAATTGTGATCCAAGTGGATTGGACCTTTTGTGGTTACAAAAATTTATCCGTACGGTGCTATGGATATTCAAAGTATGGAAACGAAAAAGATTTTCAAGGTGAATGGCCGTCGTTTGAAGCCATTTTATGAAGGATTTCAGCCCCAACTTGTCGAAGTTAATACTTTGAATGAACCTTCCTATATCTGAATGGGGTTCGTGTCCAGCTAACGATGTTAAACAAATGCGCTTCTTGGGAGACAACCTAACATTTGGTTTCATTTTGTTCTTCGCAATTTAATTTTTAGTTGTCCATAATTCTGTTCGGTTTCTTGTTTTTCGACATTGTTTTTTTGGAATTCGTCCCATCATTTTGCTGTTATTGGATATCACTTGGTCGCTAGATTTTTATTATTTTGTAGGACAGTATCGTTTGATCATTACCATGGTGAACTGAGAAAAAAACAAAAAATTTCCGATCCACCGTCACCTTAGCGCGTAACTTAGAGAAGCTTTCTCTCACTCTTTATTTTTTGCTATTCTTGTCTTTCATTTGCTAACATTGAGGACAATGTTTAGTCTAAAGTGTGGGGAGGGGAAAGTTTCAATTGTTTAGCTTTGTTTGTTTTATTTACGTAATTGTTCGTTTGTGTTTTATGTTTATTGTTTAATTATTTTGCTAGATTTTGCTGTTTTACAATTTTTGTTTTTAATGTCATGTTTGTTACTGTTTTGTGTTAATTTGTGCATACATGCATCATGTAAATGTTTTGGACAATCTTGCCTTCTTTGTTCAGGAAACTTGAATTGTTAGATACTTTGGCCTAATTGATCTTTTCTTGATCCTGTCTTGTCATGACTTGAGTTAGTGTGTGTACTGGAATTAAATAGACTGCTTCAGTTGCTTGCACCTTTAGAGAGTAATAGGCATACATCCACACTAAACACACTGTGAGATTTTTGAGACATAAGATAGAAAGTGCAACTTTACACGCACTCTAGTTTTCTTTCGAAGAGCGCACACATTTGTCCCTTGCTAGAAACTGAAATGAGTTCTATTCAAAACCACATGTAGTACACTAAAATGAGGCTAAGGCATTGTTTGTGTAACCCCTTTGCTATCCACTTTCTTTCAAAATCCAACCTAAAAATTTTATATCCTAATTCAACCCCCTTAAGCCTAGACCTTTTCTTTATTTTAACATACCCATTTTAACCTGTGATCTCTTCTTTCAAGCCCCGACTTTTGCACCTAGTTAAGAAGAATTACCAAGTAGCATATGTAATTATATATCATGCATACCAATGTTTAATTGCTTCGGGTTATATTTAAATTGTTCGCTTAATTGTGCTTTGTTAATAAAAATGAGAGAAATCATATCTGGCTGAAATGCATTTGCTGGTGTTAGTTTTGAAAAATTGAAAAAAAAAAAGAAAAAAAGAAAGAAAAAAGAGAAAAAAAAGCCAAAAAGAAGAAAAAAAAGAAAGCAAAAAGTAAAAAAATTTTAAAAAAGAAATTCTTATGTGAGTAAATGCATGAGAGGTAGTTTTGGTTCAACTTCATTATTATAGTCGAGGTTAAGTGAATGATGGATTTGCGATATGGTATACTTGAATGAGCTTAATGGATTAATCTTTTTATTTGTGTTGGCTCAAAATTTGAAGTTGTTGGCATATGTCTACTTGGTAAATTTCTTTTCTCTTCTTAACTCAATTTCCTTGGTAACCAATTAGCCCCATTATAACCCATTAAAAGACCTAGCTGACTAGTGTGGGTTTTAAACCCGAGCTAGTGGTAGAGATTTGAACTTGTGTCAGTTTTATGGAAAGAACAAATTTGTGCTAGATTTTTAAGGGAAACATCAACACCTAAATTTCATATGAGAGAATGAGTGAAACATTGCGAGGGTGTGGATGCTTTTACTTTTTACTTGGGCATTTTTGAAGCAGTTAACATTCCTAATTAATTAGGAGATCAACCTTCATGGGTTTGTTTGTTTGATTCTAGACTACATACATTAACTTGAGAAGTGATAAGTACGGTTGAAAGAATTGTGATAGGATGTTGAAGTGTCTTGATAATTTGAGTTGATTGAATACTTGAGGACAAGTATTGTTCATGTGTGGGGAGTTTTGATAGCTTGCATTTTCTGCATGTTAATTATGTGTGTTTTATGTTCTTTTGATAGGCTTATGTGATGTTTTTCTTGTGTTTCTATGGTAATTCGTGTCTTTGTATGTTCTAGGTGATTAAATACCAAAGTGATGTGATTTGGAGTGAATTTGGCTAATCTGGAACTGGAAAGAATTTCAACATGGTCATGTTGAAGGCGACATGACACTGGCAGATTGCTACTTGTGAATTTTGAATCAATCATCTTGGGATTTGGGCCTGAATGACACAGCCCTTTTTTTGGGACTAAGTCAAGATATTTTGTAGCTCATTGGAGCCTTATTTTGATACTTAATTGGGGCCCACTTTATTTACTGAAAAGAGAAAGACCTAGACTATTATGGGGGCCCACTTCATTTATTGAAGGAAAGAAAACCTAGACTCAATTTGGGGGGACACTAGAGAAGAGGCTAACGGCAACTTTTAATGTGACCATCTTTAGACTGAATTTTAGGAAGTGACGTCAGCAACTACTTGAGAAAAAAAAAACTTATTTTTACAATCAACTGGGGAGGACTTTTAGAAGACGGCAGCAGCACTTTTTAAAGACAACTTGGGGACTTACAAAAGGGGGACGTGTTTTGCAATCAAAGAGCGGCAACAACTTAAGAGAAAAACCTATTTTCACAATCAGCTAAGGAGGTGACGACGCACACTCACTTTTTGACAAGAAGAACAATTTTGGCAATTAGTTGAAGGAAGGGACGGTGGCAACAACGTGAGACAAAGACATCAATTCTCAATCAGCTTTGTCTTTTAATATAGCTATATGTGGCTAACCTTTTAATCTAGACAAGGTACCCTACGTTTGATATATGTAGTTCGTGAGACTCCTTTGATTTAATTGTTTTCGTTTATTTCTTATATCTGTTTAATCTCCATGCTTTAATTGATTTATTATCATCGAGTTTGTTGATTAATTAAGCTTATTAATTGATTGACTTGGTGATAAATTGACGAATAGATTAGTTAATCTGTGATTGTTGTCTATCGAAGTGACGAATTAATTTCAATTAAGAAATTAATGAGATTAAATAATTTAGTCTAAATAGATTGTGGCTTTTCCGATTCTGTTGACTAAGACAAGGATCCATTAAAGCCTACGGCTACCATAGATTATATTCTGCGAAGCTTTACTCAGGAATAGTCTAATTGGTTAGGGTAATAATCTGCGAAACTTTACTTGGGGTTATCGAATAATTACGAATGGATTGGTTGATATGTGCTGCTCACTGTCTACTATAACTTTGTCCATAAGAATGAGCAAAATTTATATTTTTGATTATATGACCGAATTACAGTATCAAACGGAGGAGTACCTTGGCTAGGATTTTCTTTATATTGCTTTCAATCTTTATTTTTTATTTTCTTCTGCATGATTATTGCGTGATTTCATGTTCTAAAATTAATCATCCCCAAATCAATTCTTTTTATTTTTATTTTGTTTTTATTTTTATTTTTATTGCTTTCACACAAATAAACAATTGCTACATTGGTCTCTGTGGTTCAATCCTATTCACCACTTTACTCATTTAAGTGTATTTTTGCTGGTTTGACACGCCATCAAATTACAATGATAGCGCTTCAAGAGGAGAACAAGCAACTAAAAAACGAAGTTAGATTCTAATATTAAAGAAGTGAACAAGCTTAAAAGATCGGTTAAATAAATCCTAGGTTTTGTATATGTTAGTGGTAGTTACTCAAATGAAGACTCTTAGTTTGTAGGTGAAGTGTAAATATTTTATTGTTAAAAATGCATTCCATTTAATATGTGTAAGTATTTCAATTTATTATTATTTAAAAAATTTAACACCAACATTAATTATAAAATGAATAATTTTAATATTTCAAACTATCTTTAAAATTGTATTCAATTTGTTTAAAACACTTATAATAATTATTAAACTTTATCACGAAATAATATTAGCTACCAAAATAAATTCAGGGCAAGAAGTCTTAAAAAATGTAATGAACTAAAATAAATTCGTTTTTAACAATTATAATAATTATTAAATTAAAAATTAAAAATTGTCACTAAATAATATTAGCTATCAAAACATTTTTTCACAAAGGGCCTTAGGTATGAATATAAAACGTCGCTAAAAAAGTTTCGCTACAACAAAATATTAGTAGCTAAAACTATTTTGCTACCAAAACAAAATTGTTGCCAAAACCTATTCGCTACGAAACACTAGATCGTCACAAAATCTTTTTACCTACGTTTAACATGTTGGAGTTATGTAAATATAGAGTCCTGGAAAGCAAGTGTATTGACATGTACCTTAATCTTCTTCAGTTACAATTTTGTAATGGAAATATTTATTATTAACAAAATCAAGAGTTTGCTTTTAATGAACAGTATATATCTAGTCATAAGGTACCAAGATTCTTTTCTAAGTAATATACATATACATAAAGATGTATGTGAAACATGTATATTATTATAATCAAAATTAATTGATTTACCGTTTAATGATCAAGTTGGTTGCTTGATTACGGTTTAGACTGTAGTGTTGCGATTTATCTCCGTATAAGTAAAGGAGTTTACTTCAATGGAATGATAAGTTTCATATCATGATAGTATTTGTCTATCGATAATGGCATTATTAAATTAATCTGGAATTAAGTATGTTCTCAAGAATAAAGTGGGTCATTAATTTAATCTTAAAACATACAACTTAAACATTTGCTTATTATGAACCACAATCCTGATGAGTGGTGAACTCGTATGTATTTCATTATAATTCTTGATATGATCGAAATGAATTTTTATGGAGTATTAATCCAGTGTCTGCATGTAAGAATTATTAATTAAAACATGTATCAGGGAGCATTCACTCGAATAAAGAGTTTATAGTGATATCATCACTTCTAGATGTTTTAAGAAGATTTGTTGATTAAACTGGCACCAGTAGTTTAATGGACTAGCTAACCATCAAGTCTTAACACCAAGATGAGATCTTGTGTGTTAATCACCATATAAAGTAAAACGGGAGATCTAGAAAGAAAAACCAACATAAGGGCAAAATGGTAATTTTACCCTTTGTTGTGCAGATGGCTATAATAAGGTTCTAAATAGGGTTTGCAATTGGACATAAAATATATGTTCTCATAATATTTAATAGTTCGAGAGTTCAACTAATTGT
>JAOSBN010139870.1:0-26450 GCA_027563595.1 Erythroxylum suave | reverse complement strand
CTCATCAATTTCTTTTAAGTATAAATACATTTATACCTAAACATATACATAATAACTCTCTTTTCTTTTTACTTATTATTTCTAAATTCCACTTCAAAATCGGAGTCCAACAAGTTTGATGATATTCACTCGACTCGTCCTCTCAATTTATTGCTAAATTATTAAGAAAAAATATTGAATCACAGATAAATAAATAAAACACAATTAATCAAACTTCATTAATATCAAGAATAAAATCCCGAAGGTGAGTTTAAATATAAATCGACATTCAATATCAACTATTCTCAATGAATATCACAATTTCATGCATCAATAAAATTAAAATAAAACGGAAAATACTGTCAGAAAGGACTTGTGGAGTTAGCGACTGTGAGAAACCACATATTTAGGGAAGTACATGACATCAACCCTTTTTTCCATGTCTCCCTTCGTTCATCTCCTTCCTCAAATCTCTTAATAGCTCTCTAAGATTCGGGATGTGGCTGATGTGAAAGGTTGTCCAAAGCTCTCTTCCAGACTGCTGCATCTGTCTCTTACATCAGGCCAACAAGGCCCAATGCAGGGCACTATTATAACCTTGCCTACCACGATCAAGACCAGCACTTAACCCTCTCCTTTCTATCATGATTTTGACCTCTTGTGCCATGATCGTGGGCTATAGTTTCGGCCCAAAACTCATCGAAACTTCTTTGCTTTTGTCGTTTACCCTGAAATACTAACAAACACATCAAGGTACCTAAAAAATATAACATTTAAGCTCAAAGACTCATACTAACCTATAAAAACATATAAATACACACCTAACACTCAAATTAACACTAGATACCTAACAAATTAAACCCTAAAACACAATGCAAATCACAACTATCATACTCCTTTACCCTCAACAGATATCAGGGAACCTGAACCCCAAAGAGGATGGGAAATCAGACAAAAGAATACCACCTGAAAGGTAGTTAGCAATATCTGCAAACTAAAGAAGGAAAGGGTTATCTACCATTATTAAGGTCTCGTCAGGAAAGCTTTTCTTAATTTCCTCTTCCTCTTTATGATGTTCTCCCTCAAGTCTCGATAAATGTTCCGCTACAACATTTTTTACTCCCTCTTTTTTTTTTAATTTCAATATGGAACTCTTAAAATAGGAGTACCTACTAGATGAGCCTAGTCTTGGCATCCTTCTTAGTGAAAAGGTAACATAATGCTGCATAGTTTATGAAACTAAAAGGGAGGAACAAAATTTTTCACAAGCAAATATCACTGTGAGCAGTTTCTTCTCAATAGTTTTGTAATTTAGTTATGCTCTCGTCAATGGCTTGCTTGTGTAATAGATAGCATGTAGCCTCTTCTCCTTCTGTTAGCCAAGTACACAACCAACAATATGGTCACTTGCATCACACGTAATCTCGAAAGGATAAGACCAATCTGGCGATGTTAGAATTGGTGCTATTGTAAGTGCCTTCTTTAGCCTATTGAAAGATTCTAAACAGTCGTGCCTTCTTTAGCCTATTGAAAGATTCTAAACAGTCATCATCAAAAATGAACGGCACATCTTTAACTAATAAATAAGTCTGTGGAACCCCGTATAACCTAGGAAAGTTTGAATACCCTTTATATTGGTGGGTGGTGGTAACTTTTCAATTAATTTTGTCTTAGCGCGATCCACTTTAATCCCCTTGTGTTAAATCTTATGGCCTAATAAAATTCCTTCTTGGAACATGAAATGACACTTCTCCCAGTTTAAAACTAAATGAGGCTCCTCACATCTTTGAAGCACTTTGTCTAAATTAGTCAATCAATGATCAAAAGAATCTCCAAAGACAGAAAATCATTCGTAAATACCTTCATAAGGTTTTCATTCACATATGCAAATATGGCCATCATGCACCTTTGAAATGTGGCATGTGCATTGCATAAACCAAAAGGCATCCTCTGGTACACAAAAGTGGTCTTCTCTTGATCTTCTGGGTATATAAATATCTGATTGTACCCTGAATGTCCATCAAGAAAGCAATAAAAAAATGACCATCCACCCTCTCAATCTTTTGGTCCACAAAAGGTAAAAGGAAATGATCCTTCTTAGTGGCCAACTTTAGCTTCCTATAGTTAATACATACTCGATAACTTGTGATGGTCCTCATGGAAATCTTTCACCTTTCTCATTCTCTATCACTATCATGCCACCCTTTTTTGGCACACACTGTACTGGACTCACCCACTCAATATCTGAAATAGGGTAAATAATCCCTGCATCTAAAAGTTTCACCACTTCCTCCTTCACAACCTCTTTCATAATTGGATTTAACCTTCTCTGTATTTCACTTATACTTCTACATCCTTCTTCTAGGTTTATCCTATGCATCACTACATTGGGGCTAATCCCCCTAATATCATAAATTTTCCACCCTACAACTCTTATCCTCTTCCTAATCATCTCTAACACTTTCTGTTCTTGCTCATAATTTAATTCATTAAAGATAATGACAGGTAAGTTCTAGTTCTTCCCTTAAAAAGTGTATCTTAAATGACAAAGTAAGGGTTTAAGCTCTACGTGTAAGGGTTTAAGCTATTGGGTGAATTAACAATAGAGGGTGGTGTAGGTGTATCAGTTCTCTCTAATTTCTCTACGTGAACTTCCTTATATAATTCGTCTTCTTTCACGTCCTCGTCCTTGTGCACTTCATTCACTTCATCGACTTCCTCTTTAATCTCCTTCACACACTCATCTACATCATCAATTTTTTATTGCTTCAAAGATTTTGTCATATTAAACTCAACCTGTTCATCACCAATTCTCAACACAAGTTTCCTTTATGTACATCGACTAATGCCCTACCATTATTCATAAAGGGTCTACCCAAAAGCAATGTATAATTCTTATCTGCCTCAAAATCCAACTTAACAAAATCAACAAGAATTATAAATTTGTCCACTTTTACCAATCTGTCTTGCACAACTCCAAATGGCCTTTTTATAGATTGATCCACAAGTTGAATTAGCATTTATGTTGGCTTAACCTCTCTTAGTCCCAGTTTCCTGAAAATAGACAAAGGCATTAAATTAATACTCGCACCTAAATCACATAAACATTTAGAAAATTCAAAATCACCAATAACATATGGAATAGGGAAACTACTTGGATCTTGTAATTTTGAAGACATTTGGCTTGAGATGATGGGATTGTAATTTTCTATCAACATTACATTTTGAATATCTTCCCAAGTGCATTTGTGAGTGAGTATAGCCTTCAAAAACTTTGCATATGTGGGCATGCACTCCAACGCTTCCACCAGTGAAAAATTATTCTGTAGCTTCTTTAGTTTCTCTAAAAACTTGGAAAACTAAGTGTCCACCTAATGTTGATTCACTCTCTGTGGATACGAAAGTTTGGGCTTATAGGGCGATAGTGGTATATAAGGCCTTCCTTCTTCCTTTTCTTCTTCTACCTCTTTACTTTTCTCTTTTTTCTTGGCTGTCTTTTTTCATACTTTATTCTTCCATCTGCTTACCACTTCGAAGTGTAATAGCTTTGAGCTGCTCCCTTGGAATGGCTTCATTATTGCTCGGTCGGCTATCTGCACTTTTAAGAAATAAAGCATTAGTAAGTTGACTTACTTGAACCTCAAAATTATTGGTCAATGAGGCATGATTCTTCATATTCTGATCAAATTTTTCCTCTATCCTCTTTTGGCTTTCCCCTAGCTATCTAAAATTCTCTTCTGATTCTCTTCTTAAGATGCTAATGTGGAACCAAAATTCTCCATAAACTTGTCAATTTTTCTTTCCATCTATCCAATTTGATCTTGCTGAAATCCCAAAGGTCTTTATGGTCTCGATTGGCCATCTGCATTATTATTCTATGGAAAATTCAAATGGTTTCACCACCCCAAATTACAGGTATTTAAAGAGGCATTATTATCTTTCTACAGCTGCCCTAGGTAACTTACCTGTTCGGGAACATCAGTTCCCAATAGAAAACACTCCATTGAGTTGTGGTAGTTCTACCTATATAGCTCACATTGTGCTTGAATCGCCTTAACTATAGAAGTAGATGCTCCTGACATGTTGTTTAGCTGCTTTGTAATAGTCATACTTTGAGCCTGCAAATCAATAATTGAGTAAATAGGTATCATACCTTGTTGATCTTTCTATCCTTGTCTGCTCCTTTTGCTAGACCACATGCAGCTGTTGCTCACGAACTCCTCCAAAAGATCATGAGCTACTTCCACAGTCTTCCTTGTTAATGAACCTCTAGCTGCTGCATTGATGATTCAAGCCATTGTAAAACGTCTATAGTAGGAACTCCCTCGGAAGGTTGTGATGGGGGCAACTTCTTTACAATTCTTTAAATATCTCTTAAGCTTCATAAAGAGATTCCCCATCATTTTGCTGGAAATTTGTAATCTCTTGGATAATCCTCATCATCTTGGTCAATGGAAAGTACTTGGCAAGGAATGCTTGAGCAAGTTGTTCCCAAGTGGTAATTTGTCTCGTATTTAACAAGTTGTACCATACCTTTTCTCAATCTTTCAATGTGAAAGAAAAATAATCTTAGCTTCACTGCATTAGCGGACATTCCGTTGAGTCAAAATGTGTCATAAATCTCTAAAAAATTGGCGATGTGGGCGTTCAGATCCTCGTTAGATAATTCATTGAACTACACACTATTCTGTAAAATGTTGAGAAGAGTTGGCTTTATCTCGAAATTGTTTATTTGAACCATTGATCTTGCAACTCCTTAAGGACTAAATCTTGGCCTCACAAAATAGATCAGTGTCCTCATCGATCCTCCTTGCTTTCCTTCTTCAGCTATATCTCTCGGTTTGAAATTAAGATGATTCACTTGTCTTAACTCTCTTTCGTGCCTCTTGATATCAGGAAACTCGTCGTTACTGACTTCTTTCGATTTTTACGGCTCCTTGTGTTCATACACCTATAATTGCACAAGGAAAAGTATCAAAACCTTTTAAAGAAAAGTAATCTAAATTAAACAAGATGCTAAACAATTAATCCTTGACAATGACGTCAAAAAACTTGTTGAGTGTAATTTATGCAAGATAGTCTACACATTTTATGCTCAAAACCTGCAAATGTATAGGTCATGACTTTTTGTTAAAAAGTGGATATCGATCCCACAAGGATTAATGTCCAAACACCACTTAATTTAGACAAAACATTTTTTAAGAAATAAAATTCTTTAAAGGATATATTTTGGAAATTTTAAACTAAAATTGAAATAAAAACAATGAACAATAGACAAAAGCAAAATGTAGAAAATTAGAATTCAAGAATTTAAAGACTAAAGATTACTTTTTCCTATTTTGTCTCCCTCTTATTTTATTAATTGAATTTTGTCTAATATAAGATTTTCAATTGTATTAACTACCTTTTCTCAAGGTGTAATTAATTTTCCTTAATTAAATTAAATGAAGTCAACTGAATGATCTCTCAACCTACCCAATCACTTCACCAATTTAACTATTTGTTAAACTATCCCATAGATAATTAATTGAATTAGCCGAGATCTCTCTTCTAACTAATCAATTAACATGATGATTGTAAGTCTATAGGTTGCCAACTCTCTTTGTACAATCCCACACAAATAATCTTACTCACTCTCTTAATTTAATACAAGATAAAATTAAATCAACAATAATCAAAGACAATTTTAATTCAATTCAATAAAATAGAAGTTTTAACAAAATAGATTAAAAGTAATCCCCAAAACTAAATCAGCCACTCATAGTCTCCATAACATCATCATCACTTAAATAATCCATTCTACAAAGATTAGAAGAGATAAAATTGAAAGAAAGTTAAATAAAAAAAACTCCTTCTGTTCTTTGCCAAAAACTAGAATTTTTGATGTTGATGTGCTATTTTCCTAATCTTGATGACAATCCTTGACTTCAATCCTTCCTCAAGACTCAAAACTTATGTTCTTCACTCAAGAAGGCTCTTTTCTATAGAGGGTTTTTGTCCTCTTTCATACATGGAGGTTTAATGTGTTATATAGTCCCCAAAACTCTAAAGTTTAATTAACCCCGCATAATGTCTCGGATTAAAGTTCCCATGATTGTGGGAATTTGCTACAGAATGTCTCCTCTTCTCTTCTCCTTTTTGGTTTCTAGCTTAATATCTAGGTAGCTTAATCTTCATTCCTACACAAAAATATCAATTCTTACCCAATTTTAACATCGAACATAAAAGAACGACAATGAAGATCAAACTAAACAAAAATATATAAAATGAATCCTAAACTCCAACAATAATAAACTATTATGCAATAAAAACATGCAAATTACTTATAAAAACATAGACTAATGCACAACTGTCTATAACAGACTATAGTGAAAAGCTATAGAGTCATAGTAAAGTAGATAGGCACATCACATCAAATGAACTTATTCCAACCTATGTTTGCAGCTAGTTGCTCAATTTTTCACCCCACTCTTATGGTTTCTAACAATTCAAAATCAAAATACCAAGGAGTGACTAATTCTCTAGCCCTAAGTGAATAGTAAATTGAAAGGATGTAATTGAAATAAATTGGAAGTTGTGTAAATAGTGGCCTAATTCATGGAGGGAGTTAATTGAATAACTAAATAAGAGATTATGGTGTGAAATAGAATAAAGGAAAGATAAGGGTTAGTGGGAGACAAAAATCTTGTCATGGACAAATGAAATGGTGACAGGTGGCATTTTAGGTAAGATTGATAAGAAAAAGAAAGAAAACTTCAGGCTTTCTTCTCCATTCTTCATTTCAGCCAAGAGAAAAAGGAAAAGAGGGAGAGAGAAAAGCTTGAAGCCTCATATATGGGAGCTTGAAAGAGAGAGAAAGATTTGCAAGGATTTTTAGAAAATTCTAGTGAGATTTAGACTTAGTGCAAGAAGAGAAAAATGTGGGAAATGAAGAGAGCTAGAAAACGAACCACGATTGATCCTGTTTGGAGGGAAATAGGAAGGATTTCAGAATTTATTAAGATAATAAAATGATCCCTTTGGGCTAGAAATGACTTTGGTTTTGAAAAATTAAGAAACCTAACTTGTACTCATGGTTGTAAAATGGGTTTCGTTAGCTATAAAACCAAGGGTTTTAATATTTGGTATTTGATAATTGTATATTTGAACGAAAAATTGTTTGTTTGAAGGAAACAAAGAAAATCCAAGGCAAGAGCAAGGGGAAAGGCAAACTTGAGTTTGAACTTACAATCAATTAGGTGGGTAATATGTTTATAGTTATTATACATGATGGGTTGATTTCTTGTTTGTTTGCATGCTTAATTGCTTGAATTTGAATTATTGCGATTATTGGAAAATGCACTATGATTTATTATCATGTCATACCTTGAAAGAGGTTGTCGAATTACGTATTAATGGAAAGAGGAAAAAGCACAAGAAGCATAAAAGTATGAACAAGTGATGCAATGAACTGAGCATCAAAATTTGTTTGTGTTTGGGCAAGATAGATACCACTTTGTTCGTCATAAACATATTGACTTAAAGCCTTCTCTCGCCTGCTCGTTTGTGGCACACGAGCTCCTAATACACGGACTTATTTAGTTCTTGGTGCAAACTTCGATTTCTCCATTTCGATCCATGGGACTCTCTCAAGCCATTATGTTTGTGCATTTCATTTTGATTTATTGAGCATGATATATAATTGAATGTTATGTTTTGATGGTTAAATATACATAATATTATTTATATGATAACATTTATTAAACTTTGAGTTACATATATATATGCTTGATTGTGTGTGGCTCATTACCAATGGCTATAAATGTATTAGCCACTGAGGCTCACAGCTCGACCTATTATTTTTCACTCCTTAGCTGCGAAACGAGAATATAATTGATCCCTGAAAGCTTTACCAAACTCAAAGATATCGAACTTTTTGTAACTAAGTTAGTTTGACTATATTTGGTAGCTTTATAAGCATATCAAGCATAAGCATTCATTTATATTTTGTATTATGCTACTGATGTGACCTTGATATGTAATTAAAGCTACGTACAAACTCTGTTTTGATTAAGCAATGGAACTAAGAGTTGAAGAAGTCCCCTTTGTACATGTTCAAAACTATCTTCTTTATTAGGTTGTTAATTGTTGTTGGAAATGGAATAGTATGTTGTTAGAAGGCCCTGACTACATTTAAAATAAATTGTTATACTGGGAGTCAAGAATGTACATCTAGTGTTTGTTAGATCCAGGTCTTTTTAGAATATGTAAAAGCACATAATAAGTGAAAGAAGAAAAGGGGGACATAGTTGTAGCACTACCCTGGATAGAATTAGTGACTCTAAATTTCAACGATTAAACTGTATTGATATAGGCCGAATCAAACAAAGTTGTCTTCACAAAAGTTGTAGCTTATCCTCTTAGCTTTCCAATGGTATAAATTTTGAAATTTTTGAACATCAGAAGTTGAGAAATATGATTTTTACAAGTTTGAGTGAGATAACCCTTCACTCATCAAGGGTGCACAATCATGCGTGAGCATGATCATGGTAGAACCCTTCACTTGCATGATAGTGCACTAACACGATCATGATAGATCCCTTTACTCACCCGAGGTGCATGATCATGCTTATACATGAGGTTGATATGCGAAACTTGCCAAAATGAAGTTAAACATAGGCGTTTAAGTGGTTTGACCCTCACCTTTGAAATATTAAAAAAAAGGCTCTAAATCCTAAGAGCTTCCATCCATTAGCAGACCACAAATCACCAATTCTAAAAATAAGAATTGGGACCCGAGCCCAACATTTTGATATTAAAGCCTAAGGTTTTAACGATTCTTAGGTTTATAATTCGTTGTGATATGAATTATTATGATGTGTATTAATTGAAAATAATAAGTTTAGAGATTATTTAAGAATTGCTAATTCCGAATTGTTATGGTGTTTGCATTATTGAATTGACTAATTGTATTGAGCGACATGCATATCATTCATAAATGTAGGAAATAAGATTAAAAGAAAATATAAGCTAAATGTTAGTGTTTAAATTAGAGTATGATGCCAGCTCTTAGAAGAACATAAAGAGTCTTGCAAGGATATGCTGCACCTAACTCTCTACCAAAAGAGGAGGGTACTGATGGGTCTAGAGTCCCAAGAAATGATAAGGCTTCTGTAAGGCATGATAGTGAGCCCTTTTAATCACAAACTCATGATTCACCTCTTCCTTAAGAGCAAATACCTAATCCCTTAGATCCTAGACTATTCCAAACCTTTGCTCAGGCTTTTGTATAAGTCAAGGGCTAGATGCCACAAACTTCTACCCCAACCCTAGTTAAGAAAGGAATGCAATTTGATACGCTTAGGAAGTATAGGGCAGTGGATTTTTATGGAACAATTGATCCAGAAGAAGCTGAAACATGGTTGAGGAAGACAAAAAGGATATTAGAACAAGAGGACTGTGAGGATGATGAAAAGGTTGTATATGCTACAAGCTTACTGCAAGAAGATGCCCTGCATGAGTGGGAAAATGTACCAAGGAGTCAAATAAAACCTCCAATGTTGACATAGGAGGACTTCCTAGCTTCTTATAGGAAGAAATATCTATTTGATGTGTACATCTAGCAGAAGCGAAGGGAGTTTCTAACTCTCACCCAGAGGGAGATGACTGTGAGCGAATATAAGTGTAAATTTATACAATTGTCTCGATATACAACTAAGATGATGATGAGGGAAGTGGTTAAGAGTCGTAGGTTTAAAGTGGGATTGCATTTATCCATAAGAGAAAAAGTGGTGGTGCAAAATTTTTGTGACTTTCAATAATTGGTAGAAGTTCCATTAAGGGTTGAGAATGTAAAGAATATAAAAAGCGTAGTAAACAAAAAAAGGAAAGGAAGAGAGCAGTTCAGGAGGGAAGGTAGTGCTTCTATGATGAGAGGAGTGCCAGGACTTTCCCCACATAGTCTGAGGTTAGGAGCAGTGATGCAAGTAGGCCCAAACAACTGAGAAATCTCTCTCATCTAGCTTTAACAATTGGAGGCAGTAGAAGAGAAGAGGGGGACAAGCCATCCATTCCCAAATGTGACCATTGTGGTAAATTCCATAAAGGGGAATGCTATAGGCTGAGTGGAGCTTGTTTTAACTGTGGAGAAAAAGGGCACATGGCTAGAGAGTGCCCACAGTATGCAAGACAAGAGGGAACTCAGATGCAGGCTCCAACTATAGGAGTTAGGACTGCAACTGAAGTAGGTAGTTCTAGTATAGCCAAGAAAGTGGATCCTCTAGGAAGACTGATGGGGAAAGCACTAGGTAGGGTGTTTGCAAAGACTAGGAAGGATGTAGAAGAAGCTCCAGAGGTTGTGGCTAGTATGGTTAAATTGTTTAATGATAAAATTGTTGTTTTAATTGATCCAGGGTCTACCCACTCGTTTATTTCATCAAGTAGGATCGGGTATGGTAAAAGTTTGAGTCTATTAGACAGTCCTTTGGTGGTTAGTACCCCAATTGGCTAGTATATCATTATTAGTCAAGCTTACAGAGATTGTGAAATATACATTGGTGGAGTAATATTAGTGGTGGAATTAATGTCATTGAAGATGGAGGGATTAGATGTGATTTTGGGCATAGATACTTTAGAAAAATATAATGACAATTAAATTGCAAACAAAAGACAGTAGAGTTTGAGTTTGACTAAGGTGAAATGGTGGTGTTTGTAGGAGATAGGAAAGCAAGCCCACCTAGAATTATTTTGGCTCTAACAACAGAGAAAATGATGAGGAAAGGATATGAAACATTCTTAGCATATGTAGTAGACACAAAGGTAGATGGAGGAAAATTAGAAGATATTCCTGTTGTCATGGAATTTCCAAATGTCTTTCTAAAGGAATTACCAGGATTACCACTACCTAGGGAGATTAAGTTTACCATAGAGCTTCTTCTAGGCACTACACCAATATCAGTTCTGCCTTATAGAATAGCTCCAGCAGAATTGAAGGAGCTTAAAGAGCAATTAGAAGAGTTTTTAGAAAAAGGTTATATTGGGCCTAGCTCTTCACATTGGGGAGCTCCAGTTCTTTTTGTAAAGAAGAAAGATGGATGTGTGCGTACTACAGGAAGGTAACTCATTTCACAATTAAAAATAGATATCTCCTCCCACGCATAGATGATCTGGTTGATTAATTGCACGGGGCAAAATTCTTCTCCAATATAGACATGGGATCTGGTTACCACCAATTGAGAATAAAGGACTCTAATGTGCCAAAGACTGCCTTTAGAATATGATATGGGCATTTTAAATTCTTAGTTATGCCTTTTAGATTAACTAATGCCCCTGTAGCCTTTTAGACTTAATGAATAGAGTCCTTAAGCCTTTTTTAGACCAATTTATCATAGTCTTTATTGATGATATATTAGTTTATTCCAAGAGTGATAAGGAGTATAAAAGGGACTTAAGGATTGCCTTGGAGACATTAAGGAAGAAAACTTTTTCTGCTAATTTAATAAATGTGAATTTTGGCTAAGGGAAGTGGTGTTTCTTGGACATGTAATTTCTAAAAAAGGAGTACATATGGATCCAAGAAAAATAGAAGTTGTAGTTAAATGGGAAGTACCCAAGAATGAATTAGAAGTAAGGAGTTTCTTGGGTTTAGCTAGTTATTATAGAAGATTTGTAAAAGGCTTTTCCATAACACCAGCCCAACTCACCAAATTGACAAGGAAGAGTCAGAATGTTAAAAGAACTTTGAGGAATTGAAGAATAGGCTCACAACTGCACCAATTCTGACCTTGCCTTCTGGTAATAATGGATATATAGTGTATAATGATGCCTCAAAGAAGGGATTGGGGTGTGTGTTGATGCAAGGAAATAAAGTGATTACCTATGCTTCCAAGAAATTAAGACTCTATGAGATGAATTATGCCACACATGAATTAAAGCTGCCTACCATAATGTTTGAATTGAAAATATGGAGACATTTCTTATATGGAGTCACCACTAAGGTATTTACAGACCACAAAAGTCTTAAATATTTGATAAGCCAAAACGAGTTAAATTTGAGGCAAAAAAGGTGGCTCGAACTACTAAAGGATAATGACTTGATGATAGACTATCACCCGGGGAAAGCTAATGTAGTAGCGGATGCACTAAGTAGAAAACCTCCTATGGCACATATGGAGATAGTATACCTTCCTCTGTTTAAGGAATTAGCCAAACTTAAGATGACATTGAGGCAAATCAAATCTGGTTATATATTGGATAGTTTTAGAATAAGGTCAGTGCTGAATGAAAAGATTAAGGAATTACAGGAGCAAGATGAGTAGTTAGGCAAGCTCAAAGAAGAAATTAAAAATGGTGATACCTCTAAAATAGAGATGAGAGAAGATGGATTAATGGTGGTAGGTAACAAATTATGTATTCCAGATATACAAGAGTTGAAGGATGAAATTTTTGGTGAGACACATAATGCTCCATATACAATGCACCCAGGGAGTACAAGAATGTATAGAGATTTAAAATAGCACTTCTAGTGGAGAGGAGTGAAGAAAGAAGTTGCAGAGTATGCTAGAAAATGCTTGCTGTGCCAACAAGTTAAATCAGAAAATCAAGCACCTACCAATAAGCTTAAACCTTTTTCTATTTCTAAATGGAAGTGGGAGAAGGTTACAATGGATTTCTTGATGGGATTGCCAAGGACCAGTAGGAAGCATGACACAATATGGGTGATTGTTGATATACTAACCAAGTCAACACATTTCCTTCCAATTAAACAAACAGATTCTTTGAATGCCTTAGCCAAGAAATACATAGATGGCATAATCAATCTTCAAGGGATTCCAAGTTCTATAGTCTCAGATAGAGATCCCAGATTCACCTTTGAATTTTGGGTTTACAAGAGGCTTTAGGAACTAAGTTGCATTTTAGCACAGCTTTCCATCCACATAATAATGGCTAATCAGAGAGGACAATAAGGACATTGGAGGTAATGTTAAGAGCTTATGTTGTGGATATCAAAGGCTTATGGGATGATCAACTTACCTTTAACTGAGTTTGCTTACAATAATCCCTGCCACTCAAGACTTCAAATGGCACCTTATGAAGCTTTGTATGGTAGGAGGTGTAGAATTCCTATTTGTTAGGATGAGGAAGGTAAAAGGGGACTTTTAGGACCTGAGTTGGAACAAACTACAATTGACAAGATTAATTTGGTGAAGCAGAGACTCAAAGTAGCTTAAGACAGGATGAAGAGCTACACGGACGCACATAGAAAGGAGATGGAATATGAAGTTGGAGATAAAGTATTTCTTATAGCCTCTCCATGGAAAGGATTCTTAAGATTTGGTAAAAGGGGCAAGCTCAATCCAAGACATATAGGTCCTTAAGAGATTATTAAGAAGATTGGGTCTCTAACCTACAAGTTAGCCGACCACCAGAATTATCTAAGATTCACAATGTCTTCCATGTATCAAGGTTGAGGAGATATAGATCAAATCCTTCATACATTGTCTAACCTTTAAAGGTTCAATTAAGGGAGGATTTAACTTATAAAGAACAACTAGTAGAGATTCTAGATTCAAAGGAAAAGGTCTTAAGAAACAAGACTGTGACGTTGGTTAAAGTCTTATGGAAGAACCATGCAAGAGAAAAGGCAACATAGGAGCCTTTGAAAGCCATGAAGGAGAAGTATCCACATCTAATTATAGACTCGGGTAAGAATTTCGAGGACAAAATTCTTTAAGGGGAGGAGAAATGATGGACCACAAATTTTACCCCAAGTCTTTTTCTATTGTTTATACAGGGTTATTAATTGAAATTGAGGGTGAATTTAAAATTGTTTGCTGATTAATGTTTAAGAATGCAATAACAGAGTTGAGGACATGTACGAAGTGAGTTAAAATTTGGAAAAACGACTAAATTGAAAAAGTGAGAAAAATTATTTAGGTAAAATCTTAATTTGTAAAAGCTTAAGGGTAATTTGGTAAATTTCAAATTTTATGATCAAGGATCCAATTGAATTATTTTATAAGTACTTTAGAGTGTAATGATTTATTTTAGATGCAACTGGCGTAAAATTCAATTGTGAATAGAAAAAATTAAGTGAATAGTACATTGAAAGGATGTAATTGAAATAAATTGGAAGTTTTGGAAATAGTGGCCCAATTCATGGAGGGAGTTAATTGAATAACTAAGTAAGAGATTGTGGTGTGAAATAGAATAAAGGAAAGATGAGAGTTAGTGTGAGACAAAAGTCTTGACATAGACAAATGAAATGGTGACATATGGCATTTTAGGTAAGATTGATAAGAAAAAAAAGAAAGCTATATGCTTTCTTCTCCATTTTTCAATTTAGCCGAGAGAAAGAGGAAAAGAGGGAGAGAGAAAATCTTAAAGCTTCGAATATAGGAGCTTGAAAGAGAGAGAAAGATTTGTTAGTATTTTTAGCAAAATCTAGTAAGATTTAGACTCAGTGCTATAAGAGAAAAATATGGGAAATGAAGAGAGCTAAAGAATGAGCCATGGTTTATCCCACTTGGAAAGAAATAGCAAGGATTTAAAAAAATTTTAAGGTAAGAAAATGATTCCTTTAGGCCTTGAAAGAGATTATGGAGTTATTTATTAATGAAAAGAGGAAAAAACATAAGAAGCATGAAAGTATGAACATGTGATGAAATGAATTGAGTATCGAAATTTACTTGTATTTGGGCAACAAAAAATCGTTCGTCACATCCACGTTAACTTAAAGCCTTCTCCTAGATGCCTGCTTATGGGACATGAGGTTCTAAGAAATGGACTCATTTAGTTCATGGTGCAAATTTCAGTTTCTCCATTTTGATCCATAGGACTTTCTTAAGCCATTATGTTTATGCATTTCATTTTGATTTATTGAGCATGATACACAATTGAGTGTTGTATTTTGATGGTTAAATATAAATAATATGATTTATGTGATAACAATTTTTAAACTATGAGTTCTTTGAGTTAGAACTATGGATAATTTAATTGCTAGATTAAAATGATGTGTGTGTGTGTGTGTGTGTGTGTGTGTGTGTGTGTGCTTGATTGTGTGTGGCTTATTACAAATGGCTATAAATGTATTAGCCACTAAGCTTTGTTGCTCAACTTATTATTTTTCACTCCTCAGGTGCAAAGCGAGAAGATAATTGATCCTTGCAAGCTTTGGCAAACTCCAAGATATCTAACTTTTTGTAACTAAGTTAGTTCGACTATATTTGGTAGCTTTATAAGCATATCAAGTATGAGCATTCATTTACATTTTGTATTATGCTATTGATGTGACCTTGATATGTAATTAAAGCTATGTACAAACTCTACTTTGATTAAGCAATGAGTAAGAGTTGAAAAAGTTCCTTTTTTACATGTTCAAAACTATCTTCTTTCTTAGGTTGTTAATTGTTGTTAGAAATAGAATAGTATGTTGTTAGATGGCCCTGGTTAGATTTAAAATAAATTGTGATGCTAAGAGTTAGGTATGTAAATCTAGTATTTGTTAGACCCGGGGTCTTTTGGAATATATAAAAGCTCATAATAGGTGAAAGAAGAAAAGGTGGACACAGCTGTAGCACTACCCTGGATAGAATTAGTGACTCTAACTTTCAACGATTAAATTGTATTGATGTAGACCAAATCAAACAAAGTTATCTTCATAAAAGTTGTAACTTATCTTCTTAGCTTTCTAATGGTATAAATTTTGATATTTTTGGACATTAGAAATTACGAGATACAATTTTTACGAGTTTAAGCCACATAACCCTTCATTTATCAGGGGTGCACAATTGTGCACTAGCACAATTGTGATAAAACCCTTTAATCATTAGGGTTGCATAATTGCATAATAGTAGGATCATGGAAGAACCCTTTACTCATCAGGGGTACACAATCGTGGTAGAACCCTTCACTCATAACGGGCGCACAATCATGACAAAACCCTTCATTCGTCGGAGGTGCCCGATCATGCTTGTGCACGAGGGTGACAGGTGGAACTTGTCAAAATTAGGTTAATCCCTTTGACATATAAAAGGAAGGCTCTAAATCCTAGGATCCTCTATCCATCAACAGACCACAAATCACTAATTCTTAAAGTAAGTTCTAAGACCCAAGCCCAGTAATGAAGGTAAGCCCAATTTAGCGGCAGCTTATCTTGCTTCATTCCTAATTTATTCAGATGAAGAAGGTACATGGGATAAAGAATTGGTCACTCCTTGGTATTTTGTTTTGAATTGTTAAAAACCATAGGAGTGAGGCAAAAAATTGAGCAACTAGCTACGAATATAGGTTGCAATAAGTTCATTCGATGTAACTTGCCTATCTACCCTACTATGACTCTAGAGCTTTTCACTATAGTCCGTTATTGATAGTTATGCATTAGTCTATGTTTTCATAAGTAATTGGCATGTTTTTTCTTGCAGAATAGTTGATTATTGTTGTAGTTTAGGATTCATATTGTATATTTTCATTTAGTTTGAGCTATATTGTTGTTCTTTCTTGTTTGATGTTAATTTTGGGTAAGAATTGATTATTTTTATGTAGGAAGGAAGATTAAGTAATTTGGAGATTTAGATAAAGATCAAAGAGGAGAAGAGAAAAGGAGACATTCTATTATAAATTCCTATGATCATGGGAATTGGCATTATACGGGGTTAAATAAACTTAAGGGTTTTAGGGGCTATATAACACATTAACCCTCCACAGATGAAATAGGAGGGAGGCTGATAGTCTTTTTTTGCATGATGTTTTAGGGTGTAACTTGTTATGAAATTAGTGTGAATTTGAGTGTTGAGTGTGCATTTAGGTTTAATTATGTTAGTTTGTGTGTTTAAGTGCTTTTATGGGTTAGTTTGAATCTTTGAGCTTAATTGTTATATTTTTTAGGTACCTTGATGTGTGTGTGTGTGTGTGTGTGTGTGTGTGTTAGGTACCTTGATGTGTGTGTTAGTGTTTTAGGTACCTTGATGGGTGTGTTAGTATTTCGAAGAGTTTTGGGCTGAAGACATAGGCCACAATCATACACAGTAGGCCACAATTGTGACAGAGAAGGAAGAGCCAGCAGCTACTAGGCCACGATCATGCACTTGGGCCAAAATTGTGATAGAGAGCACTCAGTCAAGCCACAATCGTGCACATTAGGCCACGATAGTGACAAAAAGTTTAAGGCGCTAGCCACGATCATGCCCTGTGTCAGGCTGATATAGAAACTCGAGTTTTAAACAATTTTTTGGACCGGTTTAACCCCAACTTTGACCTAGAACCTCCAAAGTATAAATAGAATATGACAAGACAGAAGCTACAGTTCTAGAGAGTCTGAAAAAGAGAGCAATCCCATCATCCAATTCTGAAAAACCTAGAGAGAGAGTAGAGAGATTAAGGAAGGAGACACGGAGAAGAGCTTGACGCGATGTACTTCTCGGAACAAGTCGTTTCCCGTTGTCGCCACATCCTCGACCCCATTCTTGACATATTTTCCCTTTATTTGATTTTTATTCATATATAGAATTGAAATAGGTGTTGAGAGTATATTGTGTTGAGTGTAGAGCTCTGTTTACACTCACCTTTGGATTTCGATTTTGGTGATTAATAAAATCTTATTTGATTCTATTTTTTATTAATTTAATTTTGGTTTAATTCCAGTTCTTCATAACTGGTTTAATTCTAGTTCTTCATAACGAGAGTTAGGTAAATTGATAGGCAAAGGATTAAATCAAATCGGTGGAGTCAAGTAACGAGAGATCGAGGATACATTCCTGGTAGGTTAATAGACAACTTGGAACTAATTTGGGTTTTAGGTCAATCACGAATCAAGAGATCATGATTCCATAATTTGAATTAAGGATTATCAATTAGGGTTAAGAATTATAACTCAAGAGAGAGTAATTCACCCTAGGACTGTCTAGACTCGTTAAGTTGAGAATTACATAATTGATTAGGTTTTGTTAATTTCAAATCAAAATCCCCTTTCTCTCACTTGGTAGTTTTTAGATAGGTTTAGGATTAACTTGTGTGATTTTTTATCTTGTTTAGATTTCTACAACTCAATTCTTTAAATTGATTATCAATTGATTTATTTTCTTCAGTAGTTGTTAATGTACGTTTGTTGCAAACTTAGTTGACCTTAGATTTTACGACTAATTTACCTGCCTTGTGGTATCGACACCTTAGGTACTAGACGAATGACCCTTATGCTTGTAGAATTTACCAAGGTCATAAATAGTAAAACTTAGCACATGTAACCTTGAGCGAATAAGTTTTTGGCACCGTTGTAAGGGAATGCAATTAATTTATATAGTTTAAGGCATTAGAATAGTTGTAATTTTTGTTTTCTTTTTTCGTTTATTTATTTTAGGAATCGTGCTATTGCATGAATACAAAGTCACGAGGGGTTTGATTTATGCATATGAGACAGTAGATTTAGAGATAATGCCATTATAATGAACCCTTAGGAAAGCTTGGTGAGATGAAGAAGAAGAGATCGAGAAATCACAAATGGTCGAGGAATTTCAAAGAAATATGGATCAGGAAATTAATCTTGGGAGGTAACAATAAAGGATCCCCATGGATTTTATGAGGCTAGGGTTTAACCCAGCAACCCAATGAGTGGCTAGACTGCTTGTTCAAGTGGTATCGTTTGAAATCAAGTCAGCCCCCTTGAACATGCTTCAAAAAAATGTCCAATTCTATGGATTGGTGAATGAAGATCCGAATGCACACATCGTGAGTTTCCTCAAGATCTGTTATACCTTTTGGTATCACCAGATGTTGGAAGATGCTACTAGGATTAGGTTGTTCCCTTTCACACTTAGAGATAAAGCAAAGGTTTGGTATCATTCACTGAGCCCTGCTAACATCACAATGTGGGAGCAACTAGTGCATGCCTTTCTTGAAAAATACTTCTCGATAACAAAGACCATGAAGATAATTAAGGAAATTACCAATTTCCATCAAAGAGACGAGAAGTCCATTTACGAAGTGTAGGAGCGTTACAAGGACTTGCAGAGGAGATGCCCACACCATAACTTACCTAAGGAATTCCTTCTGTAGTCGTTCTATAATGGAGTGAACCCACCTACTAGAGACACTATTGATGTGGCGTCAAGAGGATCTTTAATATGGAAGATAATTGATGAAGCAGAAGAGCTGATAGAAGAGATGGCCAGTAACAACTACTTATGGGCAAGTGAGAGAAGTAGGCAACCTAATACCGTTAGAGAGCATAAGGGAGTTGTCGCAGTCGATAAGATGGCAGAGATGCAAGCTAAGATCAACAATTTGACACGACAAGTTACCAAGATGAAGGCATCATCTTCTGCTCAAGTGAAGGCCGCACAGTTGAAGTGTGAGTTATGTAGTTAGATCATGATATGGTGGACTGTTACTTGATAAGAGAAGATAACACGAAGCGAGTAAATTATATCTAGGCGCAATTCAGACAAAGAGGGGGCAATAATCCCTACTTTAACTTATACAACCCCGAGTGAAAGAATCACCCCAACTTCTCCCGGTCAAACAATAATAATGGAAGGCAGTTCAGGCCTCAGGAGCAATTGAGCTTCCAGCAGGAAAAAACAAGCTCAATGGATTTGAAGTTGGACAAGATTTTGGATAAGATAGGAGGTATGGAGGAGGCATATAGGATGCTAGAGAGTAAATTCAAGCAAGTTACAAAGAATCATGCCTCGTCTGTAAATAATTTAGAAGTCCAAGTGGGCCAGTTAACAGAAACAATGTCGACTCGAAATACTGGAACTCTTCCATGCAACACTGAGTCCAATCCTCAGGATAGAGAACCTCTACAAGTACAGGAGGACAAAGAGAGGAAGGGGAAGGTAAAGAAGACCTTCCAAATGAGACTATGAGCAAGTCAGTTCAAGTAACCCAACGGATATTTCCATACCAATTTTTTGCTCAAAAGGAATTATATGCTAGGAGGGGAGTAGAGAAGTTGCAAGAGATTGAGCAAAATAAGATCGAGGATGTGACAGAACTAGTACAGTTGAAGCTTAAATTATAAGAGTCCATCATAGAGAAGGGTAAGGAGCGACCACTAGAAGACAACCCCAACATAGTGAAGAAGGATAACCTATGGGACTTTCTCATCCCCTATATGATCAACAAGATCATTATACATAGGGCATTTATGAACTTAGGCGTAAACATAAATATGATGCCCTAAACTCTTAGTCTTAAATTGGGGTTACGAGAGTTAGTACCCACTAAGTTTTTGTTTAAGATGGCCAATAGGACTTCGCATTGACCGATGGGTATCATACAAGATGTGCCGGTAAAGGTAGGTTAACTTATCTTTCCTACGAATTTCAATATTTTGGATATTAGTGAAGATGAGGACACCGTGATGATTCTTAGGCGACCATTCTTGGCCACTACACGCTTAATTATTGATGTGGATGGGGGAGAATTAACTTTGCGAGTAGGAAAGGGGAGATTGACCTTCAAGGTGACCGTTAGAGAGTACGGAGCTCCTTCACTGCCAGTGGATCACAACAAAACTGAACCTTTAGGAGAATGAGAAGACATCAAGGATCTTGCAAATGCTTTCCCTAAGAAGTGCTCGTGAAGGAGAAGGGGAGGCAAAGAAAATTGCAAAGACGATGGTAATTGCAATATGGTAGCTGAGGTTTAGACTTTGCGATTAATGGCAACGCTACTATCGGACCATTCATTCTAACGACCTTTAGCGTAAAAGGAGTGTCGAGCTACCAATGCTAAAGGAAGCATAGCATGGTAGGCAAACCCATGGAAAATAATTAGTTTCTTTTGAAATTCATAATTAGTTTTAATTTTGTTTTGGTTGAATAAAATCGAGAAAGACTAGGTTTTCAAAATTTGTATGGCGGATTATGCAAGTATGGAAGAGAGATGAAATAGGAAAACAAAAGGACTAGAAGTGAAAAGACTTGAAAAGAAAAAAGGGTATAAATTTAGAGGTGGTGACACGCCGTTGGCCACGATCATGGCCTGCGACTATGCAGAAACAAGGGATGGCACAAATTTTTAGTGGACTTTTTACCATTTTACCCTTTTACCGCCTATATATTTAGTTCTCACTTCATTTTCACTTTCACTTTCACTTTCATTTTATCTCTTTAGAAATTAAGCATCCAAACACTCTCACCTCTCATTAGAAATTTGAACCTTCTCAAATTCTTCCACACTTTTCCTAATCATGCCACGCATTAAACAGAAAGTCTGACGAGAGTCATATGGATGACAACAAGTCATGGGACGGGGGAGAAGGAACTGAGTAGTAGACTTTGAAGCACCATTCCCGATCTACATCGAGGAGGAATGTACTTATTTTCGATCCCTTCGTTCTAGGAAAATTGTAGTTCCTAGGTACTTTGATGTTGACCGGTTAGATAGGCTAGAATTGCATGAGTGAGTAGAAAACCTAGCCGAGAGAATCCATTAGGGCAATTCATATAGTTTCAATTCCCTATTTATGAAGAGCTAACCCTAGAATTTTTCACAACCTTGACCTTTGACCCTAAGAAGACAAAAGAATTGTGATTTAGATTAGGAGGATGAGCATATATACTGAATGTTGAAATTATGTGCGAGATGTACGAATTCCCTAAATCCTCCATCGTTGACCAACGTGATGATTTCTGTCCTTCCCAATACTGGAATGAGCTTAATGGGATTGAGCATTTCTATGCCAAGAATGCACATAACAACATTATCCAATTCCATGAACACTTATTATTGCACAAATTTATGTGTCAGCTGGTTTTTGATAAGTCGTAAACCAACAAGTGGTGCATAGACCATAGCATTCTAGTATGCATATCTACGTATGTGCTAAATGACATTGCTACAAAGAGCAACCATCTTGGAATGGGATACATAGTATCTGCCATTGTCAAACATTTTGGTGTGGAACGAAGGGGTTTAACAGTTCACCTCCCTGACTTCCTCAACCACCATCAGTTATTTTGTGTAGAGATCATCCATTTCACCGATATGAGTCTATGGGATATCAATGAAAAGACACTTGTGCTGACTAGGGCAGATCAGGTGAGTTCAAGCTCTGCGCCATCTCGATAGGTACAGGTGGACTCAACAAGTGAAGAATCAGAAGAAGAAGAAGAAAAGGACCAATGTTGAATGAAGGTTTTAGATGCAATTTTCAAAACCAATAGAACACTAAAGGAGGAGGAGCATACATAATGACACCAGAGCCGAGAGATTCAACAACTCCATTGGTACTTTGAGTCTCAAGGTATTCAATTACCACCTTCAACACTAGTTGTTTTTATTTCGAGTCTCCATAAGATCTATTTCTAACCCAATTGTTTGTAGTTTTCTTCCCCAAATTAACCTTCAGTTCTAGGTTGTTTATGTTTATTTCTATTTTTATTTTCATTTTCAATGTTACTTGTTTACTTCAATTCTTGTCCTTTCTTTGGTTTTATGTGCTTGTGTGTGTTTCCTTCTCACATTGACGACAATGTGTTGTTCAAGTGTGGGGAGGGATTCGGTTTTTTTTTCTTTTATAAGTGATTTTCAATACTGATGATAGTATTAGGTTACATTGTGTGAAGTGTGTCAATGTGTCAATGGCTTAGATTGAGTGAAATTCTTTTAATTTTGTACATAGTCTATTAGGTTATAAACAATAATTAGCTTACGAAATTAGTGAATTAAGGGGCTTTTGGATAAATATACAGCCTAATTAGGACTTAGTGTCAATTTAGCACCCTTTAGGTTGTCACATTCATTCATAATTTGAGGTCTTTTAGTTTAAGTAGCTTAACTAGTATTTTTCATGAAAACGAACAGCTAAAAGCAACAAGGCAGGCAATAAATTTGAAAAAAATGTTTCGTTAAATTAATCACTATTCTGCTGGCCTTTGACTTATGAATAGAGCTAGTATCCAGTTGAAAATGTGATAATAGTTGAGTAATCAGATCGATACGCATCATAAATGTGTGCCTTTGCGTCAAAGGCTATAATGACTTTCAACCAAATTGTTTAATAAAATGACTTAGTTGAGTAATTGGATCGACATTCATCACAAATGTTCGCCTCTAAGTAAAAGACTAAGTTTGAGTTTAAATAAATTAAAAAAGTGTGTGTTTTAAATAAAATCCTACCAATCTTATGATAAACTTGAATTTTCATGGAATATATTTAAGAACAGTTATAAAGTCTGAGGGACCCAAAAAAATTATTAATATGTGTGTACAATAGAAAATGGTAAATAAGTTAACACTTAAATCTTGATTAAGTTGATATTTAGTTCAAAGATCCTAGACACATATTTTGCATGTTAATGATTTGACATAAATTGAATGATTGTGTCCAAGATTAAATTTAATTTATAAAGATTAGAGTCGTCACCTCATTATTGCATTATGTTGTTATGTGTTTGTTGTTTTGTTTGCTTGAGGATAAGCAAACGTTAAGTGTGGGGATGTTTATAGTTGTGTTTTGCATGATGTTTTAAGGTAATTTGAGTGTTGAGTATGCATTTAGGGTTTAATTATTCTAATTTGTGTGTTTAAGTGTTTTTATGGGTTAGTTTGAATCTTTAAGCTTAATTCTTATATCTTTTAGGTACCTTGATGTGTGTGTTAGTGTTTCAGGGTAAACGATGGAGATCAGAGAAAATTCAAGGAGAATCTCTGAGCTTAATTGTTATATCTTTTAGGTACCTTAATGTGTGTGTTAGTGTTTCAAGGTAAACGATGGAGATCAGAGACAATTCGAGGAGTTTTAGGTCGAAGACATAGGCTACAATCGTGCACAGTAATCCATGATCGTGATAGAGAAGGAAGAGCTAGTAGCAGCCAGGCAACAATCTTGACCAAAAGCATTTAGTCAGGCCACGATCGTGCATATTAAGCCATGATCGTAATAGAAAGGTTAAGACGCTGGCCACGATTGTGGCTGGCAGGGCCACGATCGTGCCCTGCATCGGGTTGATATGGAAACTTGTATTTTGAGCTATTTTTTAGACCGTTTCGACCTTAACTTTGACTTAGAGCCTCCAAAGTATAGATAAAATATGACAAGACAAAGGTTGTAGTTCTAGAGAGTCTGAAAAAGAGAGCAATCCCATCATCCAATTCCTGAAAACCTAGATAGAGAATCGTGAGAATGAGGAATGAGACAAAGGAATAGAGATACAGAGAAGAGCTTAAAGTGACATACTTCCCGGAATAGGTAGTTTCTCGCTATCACCGCCTCCCTGACTCTGTTCCCGATGTATTTTCCATTTATTTCAGTTTTATTCATATAGAATTAAAATAGATGTTGAGAGTATATTGTATTGAATGTTAAGTTGTGTTTACACTCACCTTTGGATTTCGATTTTGGAGATTAATAAAATCTAATTTGAGTGTGTTTTTTATTGATTTAATTGTGAATTAATTCATGTTCTTCAAAACATGGTAATAAACTTAGAGGGTAAGTTACGTGAAAATAATTAAATTGGGCTAATAAAAGTTAGGTGAATTGATAGGCAAAGGATTAATCAAACCAGTGAAGTCATGTAATGAGAGATCAAGCATAGATTCCCAATAGGCTAATAAACAACTTGGAACTAATTCAGTTTTTAGATCAATTGCGAATCAAGAGATTGTGATTCCATAATTTAAATTAGGGATTATCAATTAGGGTTAAGAATTATAACTCAAGAGAAAGTAATTCACCCTAAGACCGTTTAGACCCACTAAGTCGAGAATTGCATAATTGATTAGGTTTCATTAACTTCAGATCAAAATCTCCTTTCTCTCACACGTAGTTTCAAGGTATGTTTGGGATCGGTTTGTGTAATTTGTTATCTTGTTTAGATTTCTACAACTCAATTCTTTAAATTGATTATCAATTGATTTATTTTCTTCAGTAATTATTAATTTAGGTTTGTTGTGAACTTAACTGACATTAGATTTTAGGACTAGTTTACCTTCCTCATGAGATTTGCCAAGGTTATAAATAGTGAAACCTAGCTCGTGTAACCTTAAGCATATAGAGACAAAATAGGAAAAAGTAATCTCTAGTCTTTAAATTCTTAAATTTAATTTTCTGCTTTTTGATTTTTTGTATTGTTTGTTATTAGTAATTCAATTTTAGTTTAATTTTTCCAAATGATTTCCTTTAAACAATTTTATTTCTTAAACAAAGTTTTATCTGAATTAAGTGGTGTTTGGACATCAATCCCTATAGGATCGATATCTGCTTTTTAACTACATGTCATAACCCATACACTTACAATTTTTTAGCATAAAATAAGTAGATTGTCTTGCATAAATTACAATCAACAAGTTTTTTGGCATCATTGCCAGGGATTGATTTTTCAGCATCGTATTTAATCTATATTACTTTTCTTTAAGAGTTTTTGATACTTTTCCTGTACAATTGTAGGTGAATGAACACAAGGGGCACGCGAAGAGGGAAAGAAGTTAGTGAAGATGAGTTTCTTGAGATCAAAGGCATAAAAGAGGGATAAGATGAGTGAAGCGTATAAATTTCACACTGAGAGATATGACTGAGGAAGGAGCACAAGGAGGACCATACAAGACGCTGATGGATTTCATGAGACAAAGATTTAGTCCTCAAGGAGTTGTGAGACCAGTGGTTCAAGCGACCAATTTCTAGATAAAGCTGACACTTCTCAACATTTTTTAGAATAGTGTGTAATTATATGGCTTGTCTAACGAGAATTTGAATGCCCACATCACCATTTTTAGAGGTTTGCGACATGTTTTGGTTTAACGGAATGTTCGATGATTCGGTGAAGCTAAGATTATTTTCTTTCACATTAAAAGATCAAACAAAGACATGATACAACTCGCTAGATACGGGACAGATTACCACTTGGGAACGGCATGTTCAAGCATTCCTTTCCAAATACTTTCCATTGACCAAGAAGATGAGGATTATCAAATAGATTACAATTTCCATCACAATGATAAGGAATCTCTCTATAAAGCTTGGGACAAATTTAAAGAATGTAGAGAAGTTATCCCCATCATAACCTTCCAAGGGAGTTCCTGTAGCACCCTATTCCTGCAAGGACTCGAACCTGACATCGTGGGTGATATCTGAGTCCGTGCCCCGCGAGGGTGGCGTGCTAAAGCCCTCAATCATTAAAAAATCGATATAATTTTTAATTTTTGTAATCACAAACACAATATGCAGAAATTTATAACCAATTTAGGCCCACTTTCCTTTATAAACATTTCCAATCAACATAATACAATCAACAAGGTCATCAATAGCCATTTGGGCCTGATCCGCATCTTCATCTTTTTGTTTTTGCCTTGGAGGTCGAATCAAAAATTTAATTCCAAGGATTGCAATATAGGATGCAACCTCGAGCCGTCTCACTTAATTGGAACCTAGTGCATTGGATCTAATCTAGCCTAAATGTCATGAAATGCAATTAAATTGGTTAGGAAGGGGGTTTGGTTCTTTAGAAAATTAACAAAATTAAACTAAGTGAAAAGGAAATGTGTAAAAA